>JZLH01S0078706.1:0-10509 GCA_001188425.1 Eucidaris tribuloides | reverse complement strand
GGCCCTAAACGGGCCAAAAGTAGGTAGTTTCAAACATACTTCTTCTCTAGATCCAGGAAATAGTTTAGGTAAGCCACTTTGTGTGTAGATACCTCTAATATGTCGCTAAATTAAATCGCTTCCTCATGACCAAATGCAAGCGGCTGGCCAGGTTGGCCCTAAAGAGAGAGAAAGTTTGGGATGGGGCCCTTGGGAAATAATTCACGTAACATCAATGGATTGTCGACCAAACTTCGGTTCGGGAATGATCCTCATGGGGGAAGGGGATAGAGTGTCCTGGATTGTACACCAGGCCCCGCCCCACCTGGGGCGCAGAGGGAGGCGGGGCCCATAGCAGGCGCCCAAACGTAGAGTAAATTTTCTAACCCATAAAGACCATTTGTACACCAAACTTGGGTGAGTAGAAATGAGTGGACAGATGACCTCAATGTATCGGGGTCAAAGGTCCACGATATGCTAAGGTCCAAAGTCAAATGAAGATTAAAATGTTTATTATTTGGCTTAGTTGTATTGGCCCATTTGTGACTAACTTATGCAGTAAATGCTACAGTAGTAGCTGACCCTCAATGCTTAAATTGGGGTCAAGGTACCATAAAGTAGGTCAATAGGCTCAAATGTGTATCTACGATACTAGGGCGTGCCTAGTTTTTGATAGAAAATGAGATGTCAGAGATCTTAATTCTCAACGTTGGCTAAAATCAGCTTATACGTGTGATTGGGCAAGGAATTGAAAGTTTCAGCATAGTCCAAAGTTTATCTTTGGCTTACAGGTGTGCCTCTGGGCCCCCAGGGGGGCCAGGTGTACCATTTGAGGACCCTTGAATCCCCACCCCCTAAGGATCATTCCTGCCAAGTTTGGGCCAAATCCAATCATACATTTTGAAGAAGAAGCTGAAAATGTGTAAAAGTTTACGCACGACGAACAACGCACGACGAACGACGCACGACGGACGACGGACGAAAAGCGATCGCAATAGCTCACTTGAGCCTTTGGCTCAGGTGAGCTAATAAAACTGTAAAGACATAGTACTGGATATGCTAATTAAGGGTGGTACTAAGAGGATTAAACACACAAGTTAAAGATGACCAAAGTTTTGAAATATGTGACCTAATCCTCCCTGCTCTATTGTCTTTGATAAGGTCTAAAAATGAAACCCTGAAAAAAAATTGTAACTGAAAATGATTATTGAGTGCTTAAAAAAAGGTAAAATCTACGAGTATTCAGGTTGACCAGAGTCACCTTTATACCCAATTCCTCACATAGACTACTGTGTGTAGATCTAGGCTATTTCATTCCCCACCACAGTAGTAATTCAAGGGTGATGTTTAATCCATGCACATCTTGCCAGTGGCAGCATAACTTTTCTACGGTAAATATTGTATTCTACGGTAGGATGTTTATTTGTCCATTTAAGCACTACTATTTAGCTCAGATATCAAATTAGACTTTTTTTTTTTAAAAAAAGGTCCACAAAGTTAACTTGTGTCTTTAAGCCCATCAGTAGAAATACAATAGAATGAATCCTATAAACGTTGTACAACAATCTGATTGTATACTCTTGATGGTCATTGTCGCTTACTGGTCATTGACTGTTGGCAATGAATTTTTATTCAAGAGGTTGGGCTAGCAGCATTTTGGTACTGAACAGGGTGATCGTGGCGGAGGCAGTGGCAGAGATGGTGTAAGTAGTACTTGTTATGTAGGTGGCATTGGTGTTGGTGTCGGAGTTGGTATTGGTATCTTGGTGTTATTGGTATTGGTAGTGTTGATAGTGGTAGTGGTTGTGGTAATAGTGGTAGCGGTAGTGGTAAAAGTGGTAGTGGTAGTGGTGATGGTAATAGTGGTAGTCATAGCAGTCAGTGCATGGTGGTAAAAGCAGTAGTGGTAGTGGTGGTGGTGGTAAAAGTGGTAGTGGTAGTGGTAGTGTTGGTGGTAGTGGTGGTGATAGTGATGGTGGTAGTAGTGGTGGACGTGGATCAAACTTGAGGAAAAAAACTTGTGTCATGCAAATGAAAAACAATATCTGCCAATACAAAACAAATCAAATGGTAGAAACCATGATACCGTTTCCTTATCCCATTTTAGTTTGCAGTTTTCTTCCAACTGCATTATTGAAGAAACAACACGTGCCTTAATGACAGAGTACGGGATTTGCACGCCAGAAAACGGCAAAATGAATGAAATCAGCTCAAATCATTCACAATGTGAAGATTAGTATAAATAAACACCTGTCATAGAACCTTTGGGTAGAATACGTAGTTTTGGTGAAACTGTGGACATTTAAACTTCAAAATTTACAGTGATGTTAAAGTGTACGGGCCTTTCCAAAATTATTCGATCAGCCGTTAGCCGAAGGTCGCGTGGAGTTTTTAGCCGTTTAACCAATCAGTGTGCTCTGCTGGTCATGCAAATGTGTACATAACCGTGATTCACAATTTGAGCAAAATTTAAACTAGTAACTCGTAATTCTAGTAACATATCGTTATTAGTTTTTCTCACAAAACAACAAATTCATGACGTATGGATCTCAAACTTTCAACACACCATTTGTAAGTACTAAACTACCGTTTGGTATTGATAATGAAGGGAAGTAATGGACTTGCAAATCCCAAACACAATCTTTAATTCTTCCAGTACCATTGACCTATCATTGCTCTACTATACGATGCATAATACCGGAAAAAAATACGGTCAAGAAGATTTGACAGCCATTGACATTGTGTTGATGTTTATTATTTTATTTTGCATTTGTTTCTTTGGGTCACTCAAATGTGATTTGTGAGGGTACAATAGCATTTTAACTAGATCACATGTAGATCACATCAGCACAAAGATTTCTTTGTTTGTTTGTTAGATTAAATGGGATTTTTTTGTGGGAGGAATTTGACATTTGTGATATCATGTGAATACAGTATGACTGAATCAAGTGTTTTAAGGTTGTTTCACTTCTTTTAACTATAATCATATTAAGTTAATGATTTCAAGCTCATATTCAAGAATATATTCACAAATGACCTGAAGTGCCTAGTGTTGTGTTCAGTCTTGAAAAGATAAAAGAGGATGTTGTACTTTATATTGTAATTTTTCAATGGAATGTCGCAAAAACTGTTATTGACAGTAAAGCAGTTCCAATACCTGTAGTCATATGCTTTAATTACTAAATAAGAAAAATGGATTAGGGTTTTTTCTATAATTTGTTTCCCATCACAAAATTCTAGGTATGATTGTATAAAGGTGCAACAATTATTTTCTAATATTCTCAAAGATTTCTGTAATTTATAATGAATCAAACTTGAATAATACATATCAGGTATATATTTGACATAAATTAGTGACAAAATCAATTTTTGTTCTGTTTGCTTTCTCAGTGAATTTGAGGGATTTTAACCTAAAGTCTACTCACCACAAATACACACTGGAATTACTGATTGCCATCTTTGATATGCTACTTCTTCATATCTGTACATCATATTCAATTATACATATATACATTATTCGCGACACCTTCACCCCTTTCAATAATGCATGGCACATGTAGTGGTCTACTGACGTACTTTAACAAAAAGAAGATGGAAAAACACAACAGAATCATTAATGCAAATACCCGTGGGCATTGCCCCACTAAAAACAGAAGGAAAATCAGTGTCATTCTCAGTAGTGGGTAATTAGCGTACAAGTATGAACGCAACTCAATTAATTTTCTCCTAAACATTCAGAGTAAAATGACAATGCGTTTGAATAAACGTAAATGCCCCTGAGAACCACGCCAGCCCAACCTTCCCCAAAACACAATCAGTGTTGAATACAAACAGCCAGTGGCCCGTCACAACCCCCGCGGGTTCAAACACTAATAACACAGCAGGCCTAATTATACATTCCCCCCCCCAAACAACCTGGGGGCCCCACGATGATCTACATTATACTGGATACACACTCACGTTGCACTGAACTTAATCAATTTCGCCATCGTCCCTTGATACCATGACCAACACCAACTTATCGGTATTAATAATACGGCGGTACATCTCGGGGGTGCCCTAATCTGAGATGCGATCCGAGATGCGTTACCAGCGAAGTCTTGACCACGGTAATAATTGGTTTGCCTGTTGTATCGCTGACCAAAAAAAGATTAAGTACATTTTGTAACATTGGGTAATATCGTGATTACGGTATATTAAATTAATCATGATTTATATCAAGGTTAATGGTGACATTTAAGCAATAAATCAGTGCAACATAATCAGGTGCTCTAAAGAATGGAACAAGCCACACGCTAACAATGACCACAGCTTGAAAAAAAAATGTGAGCTCCATAATCTTCCATGCTACTAGTGTCTTTGATGAGGTCTAAAAGTGAACCCTGAAGAAAAAAAAATACAGTTCAAAACGATCATAAGGTGCTTTAAAAACGTAAAAATCATTGACAGACCATTCCAGTTTTCTCCCATAGACTGCTGTGTTGCAGAATTTTCATCAGCCCAGAATAATTAATGCGCCAATTTTTATCTGTCTGAACTTTTCTGTTCTAGGGTGTTTATTTGTCCGTTCAAACACTGTCAGATATGTCAGATAGCAAAGTTTGACAAATTTTTTAAATGGGTCTTCCACAATATAGTGTCTTTAACCCGTTGAAGACGAGTGACGAGATATCTCGTCACGAGGTCTATGGGAAATGCGTGTTAAAGCGAAATCAAATCGTCGCCAACGGGTTAACAATTGATCTGAGTACCATATAGATAGACGAAGATCCAACGCATTATGTACAGGGAGTTTTGGAATGATTGCTCGCAGAGGGTTTAAGACAAATACATGTAGCATTTAATTGGAAAGAGTCCTCAATTCAGGTTTAACTGATTCTAGAATCAAGTACACTTGGGGTCAATGTATCATCCATGTTCTATAATTAATACTAGAATCTACTGTAACACTCAAATTAGTTGTGTACGTAACATACATTATATATAGCGCAGCTACTATGTGTATATATTCAGCTGTGCTGGTTCTGAACTCCTGTTTATTTAATTCTACACAAAATACCTGTGCATTATATATATTAACAAAACAAATATGATTTTAACTTACATTTGAAAACATTTACGGAGGGTGAGATACAAATTTCAATGGCAAGCTGTTCCACAGTTTGGGGGCGGCAATGGCAAATGCACGGTCCCCGAGAGTGATTTTTGGTTTGCCATAGGGAATTTGAAATAATAATGTATCTTGGAACTGCGCATGCTATCACTGTGTGACTGGACTTTGCGTTGAAGCAGTTCTGTTATGTAACTAGGAGCATGGCCACATAGTGATTTATACACAATTAACAAAATTTTGAAGGAGATTCTTTGACGTACATGTATTGGTAACAAATGGAGTTCTCTAAGAAGAGTGCAGTTGAGGTAAATTCCGATTGACAGTATACAAGTCTTGCATATGCATTTTGGACTCTCTGTAACCTGGATATAAGAGAGTCTGGCATTCCAAATACCTTTCTTTGGATTTCATTTCTAGTATGGTCATATTTTAATTACCTCTGGTATATGCATGTTCTTTTCTCCTCAACTAAAACAAAAGAGCTCCTTCTAGCCTATATACACACCAGCTTGCATATATTTCGGTATATTAAATATTTGGTGTATGATTTAATTCATTGGGATCTTTAGCCAGTTTGGACAACTAGATCCCAATCCTATCATTTCCCTTTTCTTAGAAAAGTCAGTACATCAATAGTGTTAACAATGTGGATAGAACTATTCCTTAGCTCAATGTTATACAAAATAATCATAATTCAGTGGGATATTTTAACCAAAACAATGGGCAAGCACACACACACACACGCACACGCACACGCACACGCACACGCACACGCACACCACACGCACACCCACGCACGCACGCACACACACACACACACACACACACACACACACACACACACACACACACACACACACACACACACACACACACACACACACACACACACACACACACACACACACACACACACACACACACACAAGACACCACACACCACACACACACACCCTACAGACAAAAATGATATCAACATCAAAACTCTGTTGTATTCAACTTTCAAAAAACTATTAATCCACAGATGGTTTTTGTACATATCAATTGCTAAAATATTAGCATACAGCAACTACCTAAATCTACCTGCTTTCTTAGCTACTTTTTTCATTACAGAGATAAAATCTCAAGTAAAATTTATTTGATAGGGTGTGCCAGTAGCTTAATCTGGATACGAATGAAAGTGTCAGAAATGATATGTCAGTACTATACCCTACAATTATGTCTCTTGCAATCTAATTCTCATCTTCATGTATTCACAGATCTATGAAATATGAATTTCAGTGCTAAATAATGATTTCACAAATAAATGATTTCAAGCATGATATGATCATGATTTTGTTTGTGGCCTCTTGTACAGTGAAACCTACAGTCTTTAGGTGCAAACATTGAAATGGTCACTTTAATGAGAACTTACTTTTCTACACCTGAGATGTAAGAGGTACCCATTTGAATCTTACCTACAGAATGAGCGAATCTTATTTCTTTGATAAACACTTGGGGGTGGGAGGTGCAAATCAAAACTGCAATCTTCAAAGATCAAAGATGCAAAGGAAGTTGTGATCTGCATCTAATCCACAAACATATTAATTATTGATGCTTTTTATGAAAAGTAAATAAATTAATCTACATAAATGCAGCTGTGTAGTTGAATGAACGCACCTGAACTTTTCTAACCACCGTTTATTCAATTCCTGGAAGTTTCTACTTAAACAGCTTTATCATCTGGATCTGGAATGTGAGGTATTACGAGTGATATCAATTCAATCAAGCCACTTAGAGATCAAAACGCATCACTAGGGGTCCCGCTGTGAAACATGACTGAAATTGTTACAGATGATCTACTCATACAGTTAGCGTACACTAAATGTTTTCTTGCACACTTGTATACTAGTATTAACCCGTTTGAGACCAAGAATAAGATATCTTGGGTTGGCGTCTAGAGAGAATGGGTATTATGTTGAAATCAAATTGTCTTTTAATCAGTTAAAGAACTGTACAACTCGATCCCAAAAATAATTTTGTCCCTCCCAGAACAAAAATACAAGTTTCAGCAGTCCACTATGTGTTGTTAACTTGTTGTAACAAAACTGTCATGATATGATATGAAATTAAAATGTCATGACATAGAATAGTAAAAAAAAAAAAAATACTTTGTTTCTGATTTTCAGATGAAAGTAAACAAAGACAAAATATACTGGGAGTCTCGAGAGATCACGGCTAGTAATAAGTAGAGGTGCAACTCATTTATCATTCGTTGTAAAGCCAAAATTACTATTTATCATGGTTCACAATCAATTGGATCTTAAAGGCATCATATAACACTGTTTCCAGTTTTAAAAATCTGAGCTACATGATTCCCCATGCTACCGGATGTCTCTGATAAGGTCTAAAAATAAAGTCCTGAAAAAATTGCAGTTTAAAATGATCATTAAGTGCTTCTAAAAAGTGAATATCATTGAGCGACCATTCCCATTTTCCTCCATAGACTGCCGTGTAGCAGAATTTTCTATCAGCTGATTAATGAATTCATGTGCCGATTTTGATCTGTACTGTACATATTTTACGAGTGACAGCATAATTCTCTAAAGTTTTGTGTTCTAGGGTGTTTATTTGTCCATCCAAACACTACCAGATATGTCAGACAGCAAAGTTTGACAACTTTTTAAATAAGGCTTCCACAATGTTATATGGTGTCTTTAATCTACCTCTTGATGGAGCAAAATTATATTGGAGTGTCCTTCAATGACAGACTGGAAAGAGTATAATCAAGATTTTCACACATCTCTGCAATAGATCCTGGATTTTATTGTGTGGATTGAACAGGAATTCATTACATGATGCACCACGCCATACCCCGGGGTACCGTCGTACCCCGGGGTACCGCGTTGTGCAGCGCCCTCTTGTGTTAAAAAATATATTTTCTTCAGTTATGATCGCTGAAATCAGTGGTAATGACGCAGAGGCTGTGCAAGTGCACAACAAAAAGGCATAAACTTACAAAAAATGGGGTAAAAATGAAGCTAAATGAGTTATTTTCACCCTTATTACACAACTTTTACATAATTTTGTAACCCAGGGTACAGTGCTGAAAAATAAATAAATAATTCAACAAAATGGCGGATTTCTACTTGGTACCCCAGGGTACCAAATACTGCATCACATACAAATTTAAACTAGTTCCTGACTCAATGGTGAATATCTATGACAATTGTTACACAACAACATTTCTGCAAGTAATGTTACTGGGACACGAAATGCACTATCTGGTCCTCAATACTGACCTGAAAGTGACATTTTGCATTTTGGGAAATGTAAAAACTTTAGAACTTTGTGCAAGGAGTGTTGAGGTACTAGTTGAGACTGGTGTCAATTTCAATGCATAATTGTGATTTATATTCATTTTTAATATTACCCATTATAAATATAACCATCTGTTCAGTTCACATGTACGTAAATAAAAGATATCAAAGGTTTTATTCTGCATCAATGTATGTGTCTACCTCGAAGGCAAGTATTTGTGAATTGTGTGAATGGGCAAGTTTAAGTCTTACAGTGCCAAAGGAGTAACTATAAGCACCATCCTTAGAGCTATAGAATTTCTCTGGTATGTTAATGTGCAAGTATAATGTTGGTAAATGGAAAAAACTGAAATTCATTATAATTATGATTTTTAGAAAGACCTATATGACCTATTAATGCTGTGTAAAATTGCTTGCTCTAAAATTTTCCCACTTTTGACAAATTACCGGTACTCAAAATGTAAAATGTCGGGGGATGTGGGGGGGGGGGGAGACCCCCAACATTTTCCATAGGTAATTTAGATACTACTACATGCTCTCTTATAATTTAAACATCACAATTTGTCACTATACATGATTTTCAGTATGTTTGATGTTGTCTTCTGATGTCGGGGGTGACAATAGAATAATTTGTGAAAGATTGACAAACATTTTGTGTGTTTGACCAAAACTATATACTTGCGCTTTAAGAGTTAAATCCAAGTTGAGGGGGAAAATAATCAAAATGCCGGTAAATCTTGCAGGAGAAAACAAAACGTTAAATAAATTCTACTTGATGGGGCCACTGAAAAGAAGATGAAGAGAAAACTTATAATTCTTTCTTCAGCTTGATTGAATAATACACATCAGACCAATTAATAGTCGGAATCACAGCTGGAAAACGAGGGCATACTGTAATCAAACATATCTCTGTGGAAAATACACAGTGCACAAAAACATTTACCAACTTGTTACATGCAGGTGGTAATATGGGTGGGTACATTTCTTGGCGATAATACACAAACTATATAATAGACGAATATGAATAATACTTCTGCAGTTCATTAGCTCTCAGTAGAATATACAAACGTGTTGGTGACGGAAGCTAGCTTCCTTCTTTAAAAAAAGTCATGTATTGCTAATTCTTAACACGTCGCTGCGCAATTTTGCTCCACAAGTTATACCTAGTAGATAAGTTCCAATATTATAAAAAAATATGGCAGTAATACAATTTGTTCTTTCATTTGTTTATATACGAGAGAGACAGACATCATTAGATTTTTCATAAACTTGACAGGTTTACGTTGGATATCGTCCAACAAATTGAAGATTTTATTACGGCATTTTTTGCAAAATGGGAAAAATATGCATATCTTAGATGCACGTGTGGATAGTTATTGTTTGATAACATACATGTAATGCATCACAAAAATTCATTCTACCTTCATAAACCTTAACAATATTGAAATAAAAATTATGTTGTTAGAAAGGGTATACTTTTATCTACAACCTTTATACACTAAGTGCATAAAGAAAATATAGCTATTTGAATTTAACAATACACTCCAAATGTTCCTCAAAGTAGCATTGTTCAGAAAGACTCGACACATAAAGGTAAAGGACATGATTGGAGGTAGTCGTCAACATGGGGTTAAACTATTCAAGGATAAAGTAGACTATGCAAAGATTCTGCTGTGACAATCTTTGTGTTCAAATGTTGACTCATTCTAAAATAACTACTGTCAATATCCCTGATGACAGGCAAATCTGTTGTGTAGCTTTCTATGGGATTTATTTCTATCAGGGCACAAGAGAAATAAAATACTGGTATGTTCATGCTTAAAATTAAAGACCAACTACTTCCAGCTCTGGGGAGATTCACTCCAGCTGATGTATAGTTGGTATTTGTTTCAACTCATTTTGTTCTTGCGGCTTTTTCAAGTATTCCCAATTATGTCATTAACATTTAAGAGTTATAAAAAAAGAAAGAAAGTAAGCAACAACAAAAAAGAAATTTAATACATACCCTTGCGGGCACAGAAACATAGGAAAAACCATTCCACCAGGCAGCAGGTACGAATGGAGTGCGCAATCCGCGGGTAACGGTTCATAAGACGGTCCAACGTTTCCATGTGCTTC
>JZLH01S0078687.1:56559-69942 GCA_001188425.1 Eucidaris tribuloides | reverse complement strand
ATAATACTACTACTACTACTACTACTACTATACTACTAACTACTACTACTACTTAACTAATATAATATATATGATAATAATAATACATAATAAGTAATAATAATAATGAAATAATATAAATAATGATAATACTACTCTACTACTTGACACTACTACTACTACTACTACTACTACTACTACTAATAATAATAATAATAATAATAATAATAATAATAATAATAATGATAATAATAATAATAATAATAATAATAATAATAGCCCATTTCTTATATAGCGCATAATCACCGATTACCTCAGTCTCAATGCGCTTGGATATTATTACCCTGGTCACTGGGATACAGTACTAACCTGTACACAGATGTGCACCATTTCCACTCCCTGGGGAATATTCCGAGCTGAGCTGCCATGAAGGCGCATCAAGCCAGACAAACCAAGTCATTCTCACCCTACCAGGTACCCATTTATACTCCTGGGTGGAGAGCAGCAAAGCAGATTAAAAATTTCTTGCTGAAGGACATTAATGCCGGGCGGGTGTTGGGCTCGAACTCGAGACCTCTAGACTATCAGGCACATGCCTTGCCAATCTCGCCGCAGCACCTCTACCATAATAATTCAATACTGGTAATAGCCTTTTGACATGGCCCTCTCGCTGTTATGGGCGAGCGAAGCGAGCCAGCCGAGCGTGGTAGCGCGAGGGCCTTTTGAGATCTACTTGGCATCCGAAAAGTAATTATTATTCATGACCACAGGAACGGCCGATCTCTGTTCGAATCAACCAATGAAGTTGCGCGCTACGATCCCCTGTCTTGGCCTTGTCAACTATTCGGTGGGTTGAAAGAAATTTCTTCAGTGTTGGTTACTACAATACATATACCATCAAACACCAAATTAGTACACGTTCATTGTTTGAACAGAGTATTTGAAGCATGTTTCTTTAAATTTTGTTTCGTAAGGTCCAATTTGGCGTGCAAAAATCTGCGTTTGTGAATCATTTCGCCTAATGAAATAGTGAACGCTTCCAGAACGTTTCGTGTTACAGCAACAGTCTGTACGAACATGGTCCTAGTATGATTGCATATTCAACGTAGGATCAAGTAGACAGACACGCTGATCCAGGGGGGCCAGTGTCATTACAATGTGTACACCATGCGCGTGTGAAAAAACGCGTAAAAAGGGTTGTTTTTCACGGTCCGACGATGTACGCGCGTACATTAAAAAGGGTATCAAAATCGTCAAAATCAGGAAAAAAGGGTATACTTTTAACAGAAGGCTTACTTCAAAAGGGTATCTTTTCAAACTTGAATACTTGTTTAAATTACTTGTTTAGGGTCCATTTTGAAAGTCCATACACGCGCATGGTGTACACCTTGTAATGTAATGACACTGGCCCCCCCGGGCACGCTGAGTGGTTGATTTTTGCTACCCAAAATAGGGTAGCAAAATTCGGTAATTCAAAGGTCTAACATAAGAATTGGAATCAGATCTCAAAAGGCCTTCGCGCTGTGCGCTCGGCTGGGCTCGCTTTGCTCGCCCGTAATACAGCGAGAGGGCCTTGTCAAAAGGCTATACTGGTAAATGAATGCTTGTTTCTCCACAAGCGAAGTTCAAGACAAATCCTTCCAGCCAGGAGATACAGTACATTCCAGCTGGTGTATACATTGGTATATGTTTCAACCAGTTTGGTTCTTGAGACATTTTCAACTGCTCCCAATCATGCCAACATCCTACTATAAAGCCTGTCCAGAGTAAAATAATCACTACAAATTTGCTTTCTCATCAAATCGGCAACATACTGAAATGGTCAATTATTATAAAGGGTAATGGGTATTGAATGATGTGTCAAACATTTGCCTAATTAATTAGTTATTTATTGGTGAAATTTTCAAGATCTTATTTTTCTTGTGAAATTTAAGACTAAAAATAAGTTTTGATTGAATAACTTTCACTTTTGAATGACATAAAAAAGGAAAACACGTCCATAAAATATGTTTCTTAATTAGTTCAATACATCACCCACTAACAAAGTGGAACAACCCAAAGCCTCATCATAACAACAGCCGTTGCCAATTTGATAAGTTTATGGATATTCTAGTTAAACCTCATTTAAATATTCATAACAAAATGAATATTCATTATGACATTGCAGCACCCAGTTCATTGAATAGCTGTTATTTTTCTCTACTTTAGCATATTCATTAGATGGGGTCAATACAGCCACATTCCAAGATAGCAAGGCAAACCACAAATATGTTTTCCTAGTATTGAATGGGTTAAAAGCACGCCAAATCTGTCTATGATCAGAAGCGGGAACGATCAATTCATGTTACGAATAAACACCCATAACTTGCAGCAAAATGTTGTAGAGAATAGAGAACATTTCTAATCCAATCGAAGCGGGGCTTATAGCAATAGGCTCATTACGGCCAACCACTGACATTTAAGTTAGTACATTCACCCTCCCATGTTACATCAGGTCCTCTGCATGCCAGCAATAACATCCCGATTATCTTCGTCAATCCTGTTATATATTTATTTTTCGCAGTATGAATTATTGCTACAACTCCATCATCGTTTCATAACCAGGACTTAAGTCAGGATTAATGGCTGTTTATTGGATAATGTAATAATTATTAGATCCATGATGTCCTCCCCAGCGCATTGCTGTAGGTGCAGTTACAGAATAAAACTTAAAGGTTAATAGCATCGATGTGACTATTTGTCAGTAACTTGCTCCGAGGTATCTTGAAATCAACTTGTGTTAACCCTTTTGCATTCAGAACCTGATGTCCTAGGTATGTCTGGAGTTGCAAACGTCATACAAGCGAAGTACAATTTGCGTAGTAAAATACATGTTCCAAATATATTACATGCTTATTGCTATACTCTTTTGGAAAATTTGTGAACTATTAAGAAGGTACCCTTTTTACCTAATAATTATAATAACACCATCCTTATATAGCGTATAATACCTTTGACAGGCTCTCCACATGCTTAGGAAAAAGAAATATGATAATGAGAAAGAACAAAATGAAAATGCTGCATCTAGATCAAACATTTTAATTACTAATTGATAATAACATAGTGCAAATCCTCATAACGCACATTATAATTATTAATTAAATAAAAGAATTGTAAATAAGAACAGGAACCAATGTGGTCCCCAAAATACAGAATAATTACAAAGCCCAATCACCACCCACCATAACTCCCAGCTCCACCTGAGTGAGGCCTGGTATCCTCTTGCTGCCCCGTTCACCGACAATTTAAGGGACACACCCGGTCAGCACGTTACTCACAGGAGCTCTAGCTCTCAGGCTACCAGGCCTCATGCAGGCATAAGCATATCAACACAATGTACTGTATACGCTGAATATTTCGCGGTGGTTTTATTTTCGCAAATTTCGCGACTTACTAAACGCGAAAAATTTTCACTTCCTGACATCTCTGTACATAGTGAATGCAAATAGAATAAAATCGCGAAAATATGCCCTCGTGAATTCCTCGTCTTGAGGCAAAATCGTGAAAATATATGGACGCGAAATATATGGCGTATGGTTTGCTGTGAGGTGGCTGAAGTCAGTTAAGCTCTCCACAACAGTCACAGGAGCCAGAATTAATTCAGAACTGAGACAAAATAATATGAAAGTTGTATTCCTGCACTACATATCTGTTTCAAGGACAGGTAGATCCTCTTCTATCAAATACAAAAATTTTGTTTGATATTTTACAGTATTTGACACATATGTCCAGTAAGCATATCAGTTAAAATAACAATACAATGCATGCACTACACATTAGGCCTACACAATTCATATCATGTGCAGGTTAATCTTTTGATGAACCAAAAAAAAAAAAATTACAGTTGGAAGTTTCTTACGTATTTTTGGAAACAAACATATCTTTCAGCTAAGTTCTACATGCTTCACGATGCATGAGAAATACATCATGAGAAAGACAAATAAACAATTATTTTTAATCATATAAACTTTGCCAAAGTAAACAAACAAGGATCATTTCCTCTTTAATATTTAGTGTGGGCTATAAAAATCAACCAAATATACAATATTTATAGCTTCAAGGGCACATCACATCACATCACATCACATCACATCACATTCCTTTAAATTACAAAACAATATTAATAATTATGTACAGGGTCTACATGTACAGCATTCATCACTCAACAATGAAAGTTCAAGTACCTTCTAAACTGAAAATCTATTTAAGTTCAATTGTGATGTGGATATTTACCATGCTCTACAGTGCATGAGAAACCGCAACATAACCTAGGCAAGAAAACAGACCTATTTTTATCCAAAATAATGGACCTGTCTGAAAATAAATGATCAGTGACCATAATCATGGAGCCTGACCAAATCATAACAATTCAACATTTTGTGAATATTGGCAACAATGGACTACTGAAAAATCTTCCTCAGAAGCCTACAATTTTGGCAGACCAGAACTGCATCCTCTTTGACCCCAAAGGGGCCCCATACAACTGTTTCTTATAATGCATGGTGCCCTCTTGAAAAGTAGTTTTATAACTGAAAAGGCTGTTTTAAGAAAACTGAAATAAACATATAAACTGACTACTGACAAAAAATGTCCTGAGGCCCACACTTTTGGCAGACCAGAATTGCACCTTCTTTGACCCAAAGGATAAAAGGAGCCCACACAACTGTTTCTTATAATGCATGGGACCATCTTGAAAAGGAGTTTTATAACTAAAAATGCTAAGTTGTTTTAACCCTTTACAAATTGAATCTATTATGATGTGATAATAATGACAATTGTTCTTTTCATATTTTCTTTGAATTTTGCTTTCCTTATTGCAGTATTGATACTGGTACTTATTCTATAGATGTTGCTTAAGCATTATGGCCATTTGTTAGCTTTTCTAGTACAAATGTAACAGAGAAAACTAATTATTATGATTGTTGAATTCAATTGTACAAATTTGCAAAATTGCAACATTCGCATGCAAAGGGTTAAGAAAACTGAAACAAACAAACAAACAAACAAACAAACAAACAAACAAACAAACATAAACTCGAGCTGTGCTCAGAGATGTGCAAGTACCTCCACCAAAGTTACCATTTCTCTCCCCTACCATCCTATTCGCATAACCAGCATAAATAAGGTAGATTCTCGACGACCTGAAGCCAATGGGGGCAGTAAACCACTTTTGGACTCGGATGACAACAAAAAAATATATGATGCACACTGAGCTATTGTGTGTGGTTCTTCATTTTGTATTTTGATACGTGACCTACATGTATGACCTTGAAAACTGATCTTGGTCTGGCATTGTTCCTCTTTACAAAAGTGTAAAAATTTTATGGGGCTATATGCTAAACTGTGCTTGTGAAACTGTTAACAAACATATAAACAGACAGACACTATCAATCACAATACCTCCTCAAACTTTATTGGCAGAGATAAATTATTCAATCAACAACCCAATCAAATACATAATAATGCATAATCAAATAAATGAATAATTAAATACTTAATTATTAGATAGATAGATAAATAAATAAATAAATAAACAAATAAATGAATACTTAATTAAATGAATACATAAATTTATAAATAAATAAATAAATACATACATAAATAAATAAATGAATCAACTAAATAAAACATAAATTAATAAAGTAAACTGCCTCCATTGTATGAGAGAATATTGCTGCAAACATTTCCTGCTGCAGTGAGTACACTTTACTTTGTTCTGTATGTGTTGCAAACATTCTGTGCCAAAAGTCATAACTGGCAAGTCTATGCATTCGTCTTATTAAACTTGGCAAATGATGGGATAAAGAAATGACAAATTGCATATTGTACTGGCTTTTAGTCACAGTAATCTGACTTTAATTTTTTTTTTTTTTTAAATACCGCACACTAAAATATCCAGTAACTTGTCAATAAATTTTTCCAAGAACAAAGCTAATGTAGCATTCAACCATGAAGGAGTACTGCTTTTGAAAATTAAAAACATGTTTCAGTTGAGTTGATGGGTATTTCTAATAATATATACACTTCATTATGAGTTTCTGGTGCTTTAGACACTAAAGTTTTAAGAAATGTTTACCAGATATATATTTTTGTCAAGAATAGGTTGTCTTCTCTTAACACACATGATTGATGGCAGTAATTTTGCTGCCAACATATATGCAATATATGCATAATTATATTGGGGAGTCTGGGGACAAATATGCATTGTCATATCCAAGACCAATATATATACACAATTTAAAGTAGTGCACCTTGAAACATTTTGTACATTCAGAAAAAGGGTTCTATTAAAGGTAAAAGACATGCAAAAGACATAATTGGGAGTAGTCCTCAACTTGGTGTAAAATTATTCTAGAATCAAGTAAACTATGGAAGGATTCTTCTGTGAAACTTTTGTACCCCAAAGTTGACTCATCTTAAAAGAAATACCATTAGTTTGTCTGATGACAGAAAAATTTATTGTGTAGCTTTCTACGGATTAATTTTTCTCGGGGCATGAGAGAAATTCAGTACTGGTATGTTCATGCTTGCTTCTCCTTAAGTAAACAAACTCAAGAGAAATCCTTCCAGCCAGAAGATCCACTCCAACTGGAGTATCTTTGGTATATTTTTCAACCAGTTTGGTTCCAGAGGCATTTTTAAGTTATCCCAATCATGTCACTGCCCTTTAAGGTGGCATTTTACAAATGTTTGTGACATATAAAGAGTTAAATACATAGGAGTAAGACTAATAGGGGCCTGACACTATTTTGGTCTCCACACACATGACATTACAAGTCAAGTCAGGAGTACAAATTACATTCTAGCCTCCCCGTCCAACGTAATTAATCGTGCCCCCATCGTTCTTTGTGTAATTCCGACAAACCCTCTTGAGCTAATGAACCCGGCAAATAGTGTGATCAATAATGCACTGACTGGCACAACACATCGATAACACCATTACCCCTTGCTGGAGCAGAAATATAAAAAAGGATTGAATACAATGTAACGTAACATGATCTATCTTATACCAACATGTATCTACAGCATCCATCTATCTACAGTATTTGTCTATCTATCTATCTATCTATCTATCTATCTATGTGTATCTATCTATCTATGTGTAGCTCTCTACTATCTATTCATCTATTATAGAATCAAGTAAACTATGCAAGGATTCTACTATTCTAGAATTAAGTAAAGTACGCAAGGATTCTACAGTGAAAATTTTCTAGTCAAAAGCTGACTCATTTTAAAATAACTTACATTAGAATGCCTCATGACAGACAAATTTGTTGTGTAGCTTTCTATGTGATTAGTTTCTCTCGGGGCATGAGACAAATAAAATGCTGGTATGTCCATGCTTGATTCTCCTGAAGTAAACAAATTCAAGATAAATCCTTCCAGCTAGGAGAAACACTCCATCTGGTGTACATTTGGTTTATCTTTCAACCAGTTTGGTTCTAACAGGTCCATGGTTCTAAAGGCATCTTTCATTTCTCCCAATCACTGCCCTTTAACATGATTTACACAAAATAAAAACTAAAACATAGGTTTGTCCTTAAAAGCTTTAGTGTAGTTGGTCGATCAGACATTTTTGTCAATTTTTCACAAAGTATTCTATTGTCACCCCAGACATCGGAAAACAATATCAAACTTATTGGAAATTGTTTATAGTGACAAATTACAATGTTTAAATTAAAGGACAGCATCGAGCGGCATGTACATTACCTATGGGAAATCTTGGGGTCCCTCCCCCCCCCAATAAAAAACATTTATAGTAATTTCTCAATGGGAGGGTTTCAGAGTGAGCAATTTTCAGGTCATTGATAGATCATATAGGTGTCTTTAAAAAATATAACTGCAATGAATTTCTTTTTTTTACCATTTAACAAAACTATATCTTGGCTTTAAAGAAATCTTTTCCATGATCTGAAATTCAGGATTTTGCCAAGAACCTGGCATCATCTTACATTTTTGAGTGGAAGCAGTCAAGTAAGAACTGATTGGTTTCTAATTAACCTTACGATGAGCTGATCAATCCAAGCCAATTCAAGCAAGCTATGATTGAATTCATGTGTAACTGAATGCAATATCAAATGGAAATGAGAATGTAATTACACGAGATTCAATGTTACTGAATATAATTCCATGTCACTCAGTGTTATTTGGAATGTTATTGAGTCTACAACTTGCCCAGGTCCTGAGGAATGTTTTATAAAACAATATAAATTGATATTGAATTAAAAGGTAAATAGCATGATTAGAAGTAGTCCTCAACTATTCTAGAATCAAGTATTACTGTGCAAGGATTCTGCTGTGAAAATTTTGTAGTCAAATAATGTATTGACTTATTTTCAAAGGACTTCCATCAATATGCCTTGTGACTAGCATATTTATTGTGTAGCCTTCTATGGGATTATTTTTTTTCTCGGGACTCAAAGAGTTATTCAGGTTTTGTATGTTCATGCTTGATTCTTCTGAGGTACACAAATTCAAGATAAATCCTTTCAAGAGCTAGTGTATGTATTGGTATATCTGGCAACCAGTTTGGTTCAAGAGGCATTTTTTTTCCATTTCTTCCAATCATGTCACTGCCCTTTAACCAATTGGAGAATTGGAGACTAAGTATGAAATATCATGGGCTGGGGTCTCTGGAGAACGGGTTTATATTGAAATCAAATGATCTTCAGTGGCTTACAAAGCTGAGAATTATGATACACCATTTGTGGCTCTACAAAAGTGCAGAAAATATTGTTTTAACTTGCATAAATCTCATTTACCAAATAAAGAGTAAAATACCATTGTAATTGGTAAGATCATTCTGTGAGATGATTAGATAATTTATATTGAATGCATAGTGGCTTGCTGTAATTTCAAGTCAAAATTATAATCTAACCTGTTGCCTCCAAGATTCTTAAAATCCCATAGAGTTAACACAAATCACATCTGCTTCCCGTAGCCAATGGATTCTTCGTGAAATGCTTCCTATGCATGTTCTATATGTATACAAAAAAGTGCACTCACATTTACAGAAAAGAAACTGATTAATTATGTAGATAGTAGCATTATCATTATAGTACTGACATCACTGTGGTTCAAATCTATGTGTGGACAATGGCAGAACCAGGTGCAGCACATCATAGCTAGTTGTTCCTACTAGTAGGAGAGCTGCAGTTGCAGAGTTATGGTTTGGCTATCGTCCCCACATATTCTGAACCGGTTTGACATCATCATTTCAGCTTTCTGTTACAATTATTACTATTGTTTCTTTAAATTGATTCATCCTCAAATTGCTGACAATAATGAGACATTTCCATCATCATCCTTACATTTTCGTAACAAATCAATCACGTTATTGAATTGTGACTTGTGACCCCCCCCCCCCCCAAACCAAACCACTCTCCCCATCAGGTGACTAAGGTGACATGTGCAATAAATACCAATAGAAAACTAGCAAACATGTGTATTTTTTTTCTATCTTTTGGATTCCTTTTCTGGCATGATAAGATTTAGACAAGTCATAACACTGATGTACAAGGAATCATATTCATGATACATACATACACTATATGTCACAAGAATTGGAATAAATTCTCTCCATCCCCCCCCCCCACTTTCCCATCAGATGAAGCTGTCCACGCACACACCCACCAACACACAAGCACACACCACACA
Organism: Eucidaris tribuloides; assembly: GCA_001188425.1. Lineage (NCBI taxonomy): Eukaryota > Metazoa > Echinodermata > Echinoidea > Cidaroida > Cidaridae > Eucidaris > Eucidaris tribuloides. Next base: position 60,267 of record JZLH01S0078687.1, on the reverse strand, counting down.
CCTATTCATGTTTTCGCCGTCAATCGGGAACATAATTTTTAATTGATTACAGACATGCAAATGAGGACGTGTGTGTGTGTGTGATATTCCAACAGGGGATGCCCATGTGTATAGAATATTGTGTGCGATATTTAACATGTAATCGGGGACGATTTTTGTGTACAGTAAAACAAAAAACATTAAAAAAGGATGATGCCCTCATACGATTGCTTTTCAAATTTGCAATCGTTTACACTAGGTCTAGAAACATGGACCGTCCCCGTTTTGGGGGGGGGGTGGTCCCTGGTCTGTATGTGGAGTGTCATACTTATGTCCGTTTCACAGCATTTATAAATGCACACACACACGTACACATGCACACAGACACAGACACAGACACAAACACATGAATTTCATTTAGCTATTCCATCTACTGTCTGTGCTCCCCTTGAATGGTGCCACCCCTCGTCCACGCAAAACCGACAACACGTTTTGGACAAGTAACACACCATCGGGCGAGCGATCACATTCATACATATTTCATGTGACGAAGCACAAACTACATCATTTTCTTTTCCCCCCGCGGTTGACACACTCGGGGTGTTTGAACGATGCTTCTGTCACTTACGAAAGCGCTTCTTATCGCTCTCGCGGAACTGGCTCTAAAATCCATCCCACTCGCCGCCTCGAGGGATATCCATTTATTTAGACTTCTATCCTTGTCTCCTACGGCCGTTGGACGATATTAATACCAACATTTAATTGTTGAAAGCTTTTGTCATGTGGAGTTATCCATCTCGTTATATAGTCACGGGTATAAATTTGTCATAAATTTGAATATCAGCAGTGCAGAAGCCATGATATTGTAGTCAGTAGATTCGCATTTCTTATGTCTTGCAGAGAGGGTTAGAAATAACATTTCATTTGGGGCTGCTTTCAAGTCTAATGATACATGTTCTAGTACAAGTTGTTTTCCAATTATGCATTCAAGTCCACCATCACATAGTAATTATTGAAGGTTCTTTAATTATTCAATTTAATCTTTATTTCTTTAATAAATTAAATTATCATATTTTTTTCAAATTCTTGATGATTATTTTTTTTTTTGTTTTTTTTTTTTTTTTTTTTTTTTTTTGGGGGGGGGGGCCTCTTATTTAGTTAGGGTATATGAGTCCAGTGTATATTTTTCTTCTTTGCAGAAAGTCGAAACTGACAAAAATTAAGGGTGTGTGTGTGTGTGTTTTTGTATGTGTTAGTGTTTGTATGTATATGTGTGGTTGGTATATAAAGTGTCCCGTAATCAGGTATGTTGGATACTTTGTGCAAGCATCATAATGCCACTAAACGCTGAGTTTCTTGGCTGCCTATACTCTGATAAAGGTTCTTGGATGCTATTTTCTTCTATATTGTGTATGAATTCCCCATGCTACCAGTGTCTCCTGAACAAGGTCATTAAATGAAGCCCTGAAAAAATGGCAGTTCAAACGACCATTACGTGCTTTTAAAAAGTGAAAACTTATTGACAGACCATTGCAGTTTCCCCCTATAGACTGCTGTGTTGCAGAATTTTCATCGGCCAAGAATATTTCATGTGCCATTTTTTATCTGTACATATTATACAAGTGACCACATAACTGTCTGAACTTTTGTGTTCTAGGGTATTTATTTGTTCATTCAAACACTGTCAGATATATGTCAGATAGCAAAGTTTGACAAATTTTTAAATGGGGCTTCCACAATGTTATATAGTGTCTTTAAGTTTTAATTTGATTTTTGTTACTGGACAAATGGTTATTTTATCACACACTGCGAATTCCCACCCAGCACTATATTATACTGCACATTATAATATCGTCCGCCCCAAGACACATTTCCCCTAGGGACAGGGCAATTATTGGGAGGGGTTGTGCTATACCCCAGGGCAAGGCCCAAGACAGCACTTAAGATAACAAAATAACTGCATTCAATTATTGACGTACGTACCTTTATCGAATCGGATGGTATTTTTTGACTCTTTCTATTGCTGCAATTGGTTGTGCTTGTTTACTTTAATTCTCGTTAAATAAAATTAGCAATTTCATCAAATCATCATTTAGTTAAGAACGCAAAAGAATTCTGGAAGTGTTTTTTCTTCTTCCCCTGCAAGTACACTCTACTATATGAAATACAATGCTCTAACATGCTGCAGCCCTCCCTCAAAGCCTGAATTTTTTTTTTCTTGGAGTCATTTTCAACAATCATTTGGTTTCATTCCAACAACTTATCTTTTTATTAAGCCTGATTGTAGAATGATATCTTAGCATACAAATATCTATCAATAAACCAATCGGTTGCCTACCTTTCTTCTTGCCAAAACATACAAAGAAATTTGACTTCTCAAGTTTGACAATATGGAAATCTAACATCTTCAAAGAGAGGCAATAGTTTCATTTTTATTCTTTTCAACATATGAAAGCAGAACTTTTGCTCAAGTGTTGAACAGTTCAATTAAATTCTGATATGTTCATGTTTGATTCTTCTAAAGTTAACAAATTCAAGATAAATCCTTCCAGCTAGGGATCACACTCCAGGTAGTGTATACAGTGTGTCTCAAAAATAATTGTGCAAGTCAAAAGCGCCCTCTTAGGTAATGAAAAAAACACTTTTGTAACGTCATGCTTACATCACCATCAAGGGCATAGTCTTGGCTTTCAAATGCCATTTGTTGTGTTCAGTTTGCTTATTTTAATCCTGAGATATGTTCAGTTAACAACGAAAAGGTAAAATCACAAATGTGCCACTATTACTACAGTCAATATAGCATCAGGCCCTCTTCCCGTAAAAGTGACACAGTTGTGATGCCACCATTTTGTTGTTTACAAGATATCTCGAGATTGAAACAAGCAAATTGAACAGAATAAACAGCATTTGAAAGCTTAGACCTTGCCCTTGATGTTGACGTAAATATGTGTCACAAAAGTATTTTCTAACTGTCAAAGAGGGCACTTTTCACATGAACAATTTTTTGAGACGTGCTGCAGCATGTCTACAAAAATTCTGCAAGTAAAAAGCGCCCTCTTCGGCAATAAGAAAATACTCTAATGGCATTATGCTTATATCACCGTCAAGGGTAAAGTCTTAGCTTAGAAATGCCATTTGTTCTGTTCAATTTGCTTTTTTCAATCTCGAGATATGTTGTAAACAACAAAAGGGTGGAACCACAATTGTGTCACTTTTACTTGGGACTGAAGTAAAAGTGGCACAATTGCAATTTTACCCTTTCTTACTTATATTAACATATCTCAAGATTAAGACAAGCAAATTAAACAAAACTCACGGTATTTGAAAGCTAAGACTATGCACTTGACGTTGACGTAAGCATCATGTGACAATAGTATTTTCTAATTGCAAAGAGGGCGGTTTTCACTTGCACAATTTTTTTTGAGACACACTGTACATTAGTACATGTCCCAACTTATTTGCTTGTGGAGGCATTTTCAGTTGTTCCCAATCATGTCATTAGCCTCAGATAAGATTAACAACAATTTTAATATCAGCTATTTTCAAACCTTCTGTGAACAGACAGTATTCTGAGAATGTCGCTATAGTACAGGAGAGAGTAGTTGAAAACACTTCATCTTTGACAAATTGTCTACATAATCCCCATTGCTGACAGAGTCCTTTCACAGAACTCAACATGTGGGACAATGTTAATTGTTAAAGACGCTATATAACACTGTGGAAGACCCA
>JZLH01S0078687.1:16694-29065 GCA_001188425.1 Eucidaris tribuloides | reverse complement strand
GAGCATATTCAGGTACTCAAAATGTGGTATAATTTTATTGCATTATTGAATCTTGAAGTTTTTTGATCATTTTTTTTTCTGGCCACATTTTCATAATATATTTTGTTCTTAGTTGCTGTACTTCAGAGGCTGAATTTTCATTTTCAATTCGCACTGGAGAAATTGAATACATCGTTTATTTTTTATGAGAAGTAGTTTTCAGGAGAAAATGCCAGTATTGCCATCGTTCGTGGATTGTTCTTGAAATATTTACTATTCATTGGAATTTTTCTAGCAGTTTTAGTCTTTCATACAGATTTATAATATTGTTTGATATTTTTCACTTCATAATTAGCATATGACTACATGTAGTTTGTTTTAGTTTTTTTTTTGGTAGGGTATGTACGTGTAGAAATTCTTTATATATGTAGTTGTAGTTTGTAATTTATGTGCTGAATCTTTGTAGTGTTTGTGTTCATTTACCTGCAGACCATTATTGTATATTGTACCTGATGTACTGATATAATTCATCTAAGTAGTGGGTGAGTTGTTCCAAGTTGTGTAAAGTTGTATTCACTCTTAGCCCTTGTGTTATTATTTTGTTGGTGGTTTTAGAGATATTGTGTAATTATTTTGTTGGTGGTTTTAGAGACATTGTGTTGTTATTTTGTTGGTGGTTTTAGAGATATTGTTTTATTATATTGTTGGTGGTTTTAGAGATATTGTGTTATTGATTTGTTGGTGGTTTTAGAGACATTGTGTTATTATTTTGTTGGTGGTTTTAGGAACATTGTGTTATTATTTTGTTGGTGGTTTTAGGGACACTGTGTTATTATTTTGTTGGCGGTTTTAGAGACAGTTTACATTCAGTTGGTGGTTTTAGGGACATTGTGTTATTATTTTGTTGGCGGTTTTAGAGACAGTTTACATTCTATTTATTATTTTATGGTGTACCTGTAATCCTGTACAGTACAACGATTTTTGTATTTCTTTTTGAGGGGATTGAGTTGTAAGATGTCACTTGAAACACATTGGGAGTTTATTTGTACAAGTTCATTTCCTATAATTATGCCATAGTTTATTCTAGAAAGATAATAAATTGTTCTATTATATCACATATGTTTTCAAGTTTTTACTTCATTGGGATGTCAACGAGTGTAAAAGCATTGCTGTGAAATTGACATGTTTGAAGGGATGAGTTTGTCTGAAATGCTGCATGTTTGGTGTATAATTTACACTGGGAAACAAAGAGGGACAATCCGGTGAGCAGATAAACATCACAAATAGTTCACACACATGCCTTTTTCCTCATTGTATTTCAATTACTCTGTCTGGAAAGAAATCAACACAAATGAAACACAGGCATGTCATTTTCTCTATTTTATTTTTACTACCCTGTCTTGGAAAGAAATCAGAATAAACACACATACCATGGTCTTTATTTTATTTTATTACCCTATCTTGAAAGAAGTAAGAAATAAAACACACACATGCCAGTTCCTTCACTTTATATTTATTACCCCGTCTTGAAAGAAATCAGAACAAATAAAACACACACATGCCAGTTCCTTTATTTCATTTTATTACCATGCCTTGAAAGAAATCAGAAAAAATAAAACACACATGCACAGCATTTTCTTTATTTTATTTTTATTTCCCTGTCTTGAAAGAAATCGGAACAAAACAGGGGTGTTCACAAGAACTGAATAGTTTCGTTCCAATTATCTCGCAGTCCAACAAAATGCCGGGTACCCAAGCCGTCTCTTGATATGCAGAGTGACGTCACTGTGAACACTGGAGTTCAACATCCTGCCTTACAGACTCACCTCATTGAGCGGCGGCGAGCGCTCGCGTAAACAAAGGGTAGAGGTCAAATTCCGGTGTGCTCGCACGCTCTGTTGAATAACACGTGTTTCCCCATAGACCACGTTTTTTGTGATGTTTTTGATCGTTCGTCCAGGACTTTTTCCGTATAATTTCAGAATTGCTTGACGTATTGGAATAATTTTTGTACAGAATGAAAGCTTAGACATTGGACCACAACTTTGTAACACAAAGTTTTTTCATCAGAGCAAGTGGTAATTATGTTACGATCGTGTGAATACTGCCCTATAATAATAGCCGTGTTGTGGCTGAGAAAGGTGGTCCTGGACATAGCGATGTCGTCAGGAAATGGGGTCCCGATAGGGTTAAAGGAAGAGATGCCACAAAGCATCCTTCAATTTGAATTAAGGGGAAAATTAGTGAAAATTGGATGAAAAATTCTCCTTTAAATTGTACAAAATTGACAGAATGTCAATATTACATTTATGTTTGTGTTTGAAAGCAATTTCTTGTTCATACATCAACAAAGTAACTATTAAGCAGATTTTGGTTTAAAAATAGTGTATTGGATTTGGTGGCAGGATACGCCATACACATACATGGTGGAATCATTAGTGGTAGTTATTTGTAGATCAAACAAACAATTTATTGATTCGAATTATTTATTGATTGAAAATTTGTGTCTAAACAGTTAACATTTGCAGTAAAATGTATTTCCTCACTCTATTCCTTCTTAATAGCATTACGCACACCCCTTAAAATGTTCAAATTACTAAAGTGCGTGATTCAACCATATTCTACGAGAAATAGCACACAACATATTACTTTTAAGTTAAAACACATGTACATGTACATGTACTGTGCACATGTGTACAGTACCAGACTAGCTGCCTCGCAACATCAAAGCCTAGACTACACTGTAGTGATAGATTTAAGTCTGTGGGTCCTTTGTGGGGTTTCTGTTAAATATAAGGTTGTAGGAAGCACCTCAAGGGCTAAGTAAGGGTCTATTAGTGCTCTATTTGGGACAGCTTTAATCCTCAACCATGTATTGAGAGTGTCCAGTACAAAGAAACAGCAAACAAGAGCGTCCACCTTATTTGTGCAAGACTAAAACAAATTTTATATTAGGTGCGTCTACATTACAAAACTTCGCGAAGTTAAATTTCGCGAAGTTTTATGAAACTTCGCAAAAATTCATTCGTGCATCCACACTAGCCCTAAACTTCCCGTCCCGAGGACTAACTTCCCGAAATTTAAGTCGTTAATGCGCATGTGCGGTAGAAGGTAAACAATGCGGTCTTGATGTTTAGAGCGCGCGAAAACAAGATTATGCAACCAGCCAGCTGCATGCATGAACTTCCAACTTCGCAAAGACATGCACATGATGGATGGCATTGTTATTGACCAACCATTATACATGTTGTAATATAATGGTTGGACATGATGCTTGATTTGGCAGAAAATGCTATTCACCTCAGACTTTGACTAAGAATATCTGAATTTTGAAGACAACCAGGCTTTTTATTATCTTATAATTATGATTCGCCGTCGACAAAGGGAAATTGCTGCACTTAGCCTCACGTGCACGGAGTTTAGTCTAAATTGTTATTCATTGTGAAACGTTTTCCTGCAAATTCCAAAATATTCGTTCACAAATTCAGACACATTTGCATGTAAAGCACATACTAAGCAGAGCGACTAACAGCTTTCATGAAGCCCGCGTTTTGTACCGGAAGTGGTCAACGGGATACTGGACCCCGTGAAACTTCGCGAAGTTTGCGTCTACACTGCAAATGTCGCGCGACATTTCGCGGTGTCCGGGAAAAATCCTACCCCATGAGCAGGATTTTTCGCGGGAAGTTTCGCAGGTATAATTTCGCGAAGTTTGCATCTACACTGCAAAATATCGGGAAGTTAATTATCGGGAAGTTAAACTTCGCGAAGTTTCGGTAGGTGTAGACGCACCTACTGAAAGAAAGTGGATCAATACAGTCCTGAGCACTAATGTCTCCAAGCTTGCCACAGTGAAATACGGATCGGATCGTATGGCTGTATTATTTAAAATGTTAGTAAAGTAATCCAGCGATTCAGTGGCGGTTTCCTGATGTTGATGTATATTTATGAATGATAATTATAAATAATAATCATAATTGAAGTACATGTAAATAGACAAAAATACAGCTCAGTATTCAAATGAAATTGTACAAGAATACATGTAAGACCTCTGCCACATAAATGTACTGTATACACCTCCTGTTTATCTATTGGCACCTGAGGGTCTAGGATTGAGGGTTCAAATCCCTTTTGGGAGTCTTTATTTTTCTTTTTCTATTTCTATTTTCTATTTTTGTTTTGTTTTATGATGCACATGTGTTTTACACTGGTGTTAGCCAGATTCTGTCTCTGATCCTCTATATTTACAAGAGGTTATTTTTTCAATCCATTCGATAAGATCCCGACCCAAATAACAAGTAAAATAATCAACTAGTTGATGAAGAGACACCAAGCATGTAACTGTACACTGACCGTATTACAGTATTCCACTAAAAAGTCACATCTTCTCGATATTTGTTCCAACCTTGATTTTTCTATTTTTCCCTCTACCAGAATCAGATAATTGTGATTTCTACATGTACAAGACTTGAAATTGTATTTTTTTTTCAAGCAGCCCTTGAATGAATTGAGATATTGTACAGTGTGCATGTAGACCTACTCAGTATTATGCAGTAGGCTAACTAGCAATTCTCCATTTGAAACTAAAAAGGGTTTTTCTATTTAAGATATTATTGTTTCCTTCAATATACCCATGCATGCAAATGATTCACTTACAGATACCATAATAAAATGAGGCACTTTGGCATCACTATTTATTGACAGACTGGAACTACTGTATGATTTAGGAATATCATTATAGTAAATCATTAACCAAACATAATTACCTACTCCAATTCTACATTCCTCTTGCACTATTGACATTGCACTTGAATGTCACAGGGTTTAATTGGCAATTCACTGACAGGTTATTGGTTATAAAAGGCACTATAAAGAAGTGGAGAACACACTGTTGACACAACATTACTCAACATATAGCCACTTAGACTGAATGATATGGGGTATAAGACTTGGAGGAAAAAAAAGCACATTCTGTTCCTCTGATCTCTCACATTTAATGTCAAGGATTCAATGTCATCATTTCCTTTTGACATTTCGTATCATCCTTGTATAATCACATAATTTTGGTTTTATAGGGCTACTCTATCAACAAGCCTATGTAGTCCTTCAGTGGACAATATCCTTGGTTGAAACTTTATTCTATTTGTATTAAAAAAAACAATTGTACATGTATGCATATAAATTTATAAGTTGTATGTTGTAAGTTTTAACAGTAAATATCTATTAATACATGGATTTGATGGAAAGGAAAAAAAGTAAACAAATCAAGTTGATACTGCAAAAGTGTGATTGTGCAACTGCAACTAGGAAGCAGCTGGAAGCAAGAAAACATCAAACAGATATCAGAGTGTATATGTAGGCCTATAGTATACTGTCCAAATTGTAGTTTGCTTTGGCTCATTGTGAGTCTGTTTCACATTATTTGTATGAAGGACATATCTTTTGTGTCATATTGCAGTATATAACTTACACTTACACTTCTCTCATAACTAATTAAAACAAAAATCCACACAATTCTCATTTCTCCCTTCTAACACATTGATCATTTTACATTTGATTTAATTCTACAAATTGTATGACAGTGAGTGAATGTTTACGATATAGTATCACTGTTTTCTTGATTTCTACAAACTATCTATGTTCATTTTAAAATGATCTTTTTTTTCAAACCTTGACACCTTAATCAGTAAATGATGTATTTGTTTATTACATACTCATGAAAATAAGTTAAATAACTAGACTATATTAAGGCCTCCACTTTTCCATTTTGCAAAATCCGAATTCCATTTTGCAAAATCCGAATTCCATTTTTCAACATTTCTATATTCCGCGATTTCCCCGTGTTACTCAAAATCACGTAATAAACACCACAACATTTTACCCAATACTTAAATACAACTCGGCCTCGGTGAACTGAAGCAGCCACAGTCGTAGTTAGTGAGAAAGATGGCTGGCAGAGGGGCCTGCAGAGGAGTTTGCTACAGTCATTAAAGTTACTCTAGACTAATGCCCCCGGGGGGGGGGGGGGCGGTGGGGGGCAGTGCCTTAAGGTCATCACATGCATGTATTGGACTTTTCAAAATCAGACCCTAAACACAGTAATTATCTGTCGATCTCCAGAAACACTATAAAGTATTCAGTCCTCTGAAAGATACCCTCTCTCAAGCTCAACATGCTCTTAAAAGTATACCTTTTTTCCCGATTTTCCGATCCCTTTTCAATGTACCCGCGTACATCCGCCGACCCGTGAAAAACAACCCTTTTTACGCAGTTTTCACACAAGCGATGAGTGTACACATGTGTAAATCGCGCACCTGCCCCCTCCCCCCCCCCCCCCCCCTGGACTAATGCTTCGTAACTGGTATTATTTATGTTAAGAACAATTTTAGACATATTTATTATTGTTTTTCATAACCGTCTTACCAGATTTTAGATTATTACTTCACATTCATATTTCCCATTTCCGCGTTTCACATCCATTCCGCATTTTTTCTCCGTTTTCCGTATTGCCAGCAGAATGGAAGGCTTAGTTATATATCACAATTTGTTTTCTGTGTGTGTGTGTGTGTGTGTGTGCATGTGCATGTGTGTGTGTGTGTCATTTTTGTGCATGCATTATGAAGTTATATAACTACCTCAGAATTATAGTCCTGGCTTATGACATTGATATGATCTGCTCAAGAGAATTAGACCAATGGCAATGTCATAAGCTCAGACTACCTCAGAGACCAAGCAGTTCCCCCCAACCCTTCAATTTCCAAAGGTGTCTTACCTTTGCCACATGCATTTGATATGCTCGCTGGTTCCATTTTCTCTGCAAGACATTGTTGGCAGAAACGAAGCTGCTTCCGGACCCACTAGCTGTCCGAGACATCTTGTATTTCTTCTCAAAGCTAGTTGGTTAATCAAGTCATGTTCCAGACAGGTTGATAATCAAAAAGTCTGGGGTTAAACAAGTAAATTATATGACCAAAGCCATGATGAGCAATTCAATTTTCAAATGAACGTCAACATATTTAGATATTACTTGAACTAGTTTGAAGATAAGATCCAAGACCAAGGTCAAGAAAGAACAGATTATTAATGTTTACTAAACTCTTCAACGTCCCGAATTATGAGAAATTAACTGAAAATTCTACTTTCACTGACACAGTTGTTTTTTCTTCTAAAATTAATCGTCGTATAATACTTATTCACACCAGACTGTCACCACAGCATTCTGAACTCCGCGTGTCGTACGCGTACAGCATCCAACGCACGGAAACGATTTTATTTCCGTTTCATACACATTACCCACGGCACTGGCAATATACCACCAATCACACGCGATAATGTTCCACAATATTTGGCAATCATCGGTCTAAATTCTCCAGGTTAGAAGTTGTTTCCCGGGTACATGTAGCTCCACAGAAACACTAACACTAATTTATTCGGATTAACAGCTTCAATAAAGCGAAAATTAAGTTTTCTAAACAATCAATATCAACTTCATAAAGTATTCACGAATCCTCCATTGACGTCGCGTATATCGAATGTTTAAGTACCTGCGGGGGCTTGCGAGCGGAGCCGAGCGGATCGCACTACACGATACGAGCTCGCATCTTTTGTGTGTACGATCCGGACTACACTTGTGTACACGCACGCTATGGTTACCACGTTGAATCAACACTGTTTATTCATGCATATTCAACACAATGCTGCTGGCGGATATCTTCACACATACTTTTCATTAATACTACTTTAATTTTCTTTCCGTATTATTCTTGGCGCATCTACATTGATATAGGCCTACATAAATTCCCCTTTTTTTAATATATTTTCCTATGTTCTTCAAACTTGACGCATAAAAGCATTCGTTCAGGAATTTATAGAACGGTAGGCCTATGCTTCAAATATTTGAAACATATAGTATTTTTTAATATCATTTTGTGTGTGTATTTTGATCGGCCATTGTAACTTTTTAAGTTATGTTTCCGATCGAATGTATCGAAATTTATGTGATTTTAATTGTTTCTGGCGTTTTGTAATATTCTACATTTCACAGGACGACATCATTTTTCTCCGTTTCTTTTAATTTGTACATGTATTCCGTATTATTGTGTAAATAAGACCAACTTTTTTAGAGTATAACTTCAGTCAAATAGACTGTTATCCCAGCGGGCCTTGACCTTATTTATGTATTGATTGATTTTATTTATTCATTTATTTATTTATTTATTTATTTATTTATTTATTTATTTATTTATTTATTTATTTATTTATTTATTTATTTATTTATTTATTTATTTATTTATTTATTTATCATTTGTTTACTTATCTATTTATCTATCTGTCCATCTATCTATACATCTCTATACCTATCTCAGTCGATCTATTTCATGACCTCATGTCCTCATGATCTAATATGTGAAAAAGAAATTCAGTAGTGCTGAAAGGGATCAAATAGGGCCTGTATATAGAAACGGGAACAGAATATTTATCTAAATCAAACTAACTGAGATACATAGAATTATACAACACATACATGGATGTGTTATCTTGAAAAGATAAGATGAAAACAAAAAAAACATTGTTGCGCGGGGTTACTTTATTGCAACGGGATCTGAAATTTATCAAGCAGAAATTGGAATGGTTTATCGAAATACTCAAGCTCAAGCAAACAGGAAATATGAAGAACCCATGGGACGAGAAATATTGTATTACTTTAGAATCAGATGGGATCATTGACTTAAAGAGTAATTCGTTTCTGCATCCAACATGCAGTGAGTACAAAAGATCTCAGACGTATATTATTTAATACTTGTGTTACTCATAGGCCTATTTCCGAACCTACTCTCCGGCCACACAAACTTCAGTACGTTTTTCTTCGAGCAATGCATGTTTATTTTTATCATTTGGGATAAGATTCTCACGAGACGTGTACATGGATTATGGGAGCAGATGGGTCGAATTCTTAAAAAAAAAGATAATTCTGACTTTTCAGTTAATTCTTTTATCACGCAGTGTGTACTGCAGGCATTCTCACATCATTTTCATGACATTGATGTGCACCTTTATGCAACATTACTTGGGGACCCACAGAAAGCAAACTCCACTTTATATGGTTCCTCAAATGATCTTCAAACATGAAAGATAAAACATCGTGTTGATTGAATCAAGGAGCTTCAAACATTATTTCTGAAGTTCCTATAGATTGAAATCTTTCGTATAATTATTTGTATAGTCAAGGTATACAGCATGAACAACAGACAATTTGAGTGTACCGTATTTTACAGATTACTACATCAAGTCCACTATTAAAACCAAGTATTAATTGAAACAGATGAATCCGTTAAATCGGTTTGGGATTAACGAGTTACCATTGATATTTACTTGGTCTTGTGTCGGCAGGTTAATGTTTGCACACGTTTGTTAGTTTGTTCAGGTTGCCCAAATTAGTCTGATAGATAATGGAGAAGATCTCGGTTGAACGTTAATCGAATGGGACGATTTTCAATTTCCAAGGCGGTATTGATTGTTGTTTAATTTGCTAATACCTGAAGAAATGAAGACCCTACCTCCATGACTCATATCAGACAAGTTTGCATTAAACTTCCAATTTTGTCAAAGATTTATTGTTAAATTTAGCCAAAAAAAATCCCTTGACAAGAATTTAAGAAAAATCCTTTGACGAAATTAGATGTTCAATACAACCTTTTCTGATCACGACACTTTTTGAAACAATTTTGTAATTCCTTGCAATAAAGTTGGACAGTCAGACATTGACGAGTTCCAGTTTTGTTTCAACGTATTTATTTCTGTAAATGGACTTGAATGTGTGCATGTTTTTGTTTTTGTTTTGGTTTTGGGGGTTGGTGGTGTATTGTGAGGGCTGGTGATCAAATATGAAACTTGGAGAACCCTGCTGCAATGAGTATACATAGTTTTGACCTAAGTATCAATGGCAACAAATAAATCCGTTAAATCGGTTTAAGATTAACGAGTTACCCTTGTTAGGTACTTGGCCCTTTGTCTGCAGGTTGTTTGCACGGGTTTGTTAGTTTGTTCAGGTTGCTCATATTAGTCTGATAAATAATGGAGAAGTTCTCGGTTGACCGTTAATTGAATCGGACGATTTTCAATTTCCAAGGCTCTGTTGATTGTTGTTTAATTTGCTGAATCACCTACATGAAGGAATAAAGACCCTACCTCCATGATCATATCATAAAAGTTTGTATTAAACATTCAATTTTGTCAAAGAATTATTAAATTCTAGAATTTAACAATAGTCCTTTGACGAAATTGAATGTTCGACACAAACTTTTCTGATCATGACACTTTTTTGAAACAGGCAGGATATTTTGTAATTCCTTTCATTTGTTATTATTCCTTGAGGGGCGTCTTGTTCAAGCCTTATTGTGCTTATGACCAACCCTCCCATGTAATGTTTCAATGAACTTAGTGGCGGGGAATCGAACCCCGGTCTTCCGCGTGACAGGCGGAGATACTCACCACTATACTACCAAGGATTTGTAGAAAAAGGTACTAGTAATGTCTTTTAGTCTTCTGTATGGCTCCCAAATAAAAATCTATACATAATTTTATTGTGCATAAACAGGTCATATGAACAATTACTATGCAAATACAAAACAATTATTGGCGAGTAACTGTTTATACATGAGGTTATATTATAGCGTATTAACTGATTTCACACACACACACACACACACACACACACACACCCAACACACACAAACAACCACCACAACACACACACACACACGCACACACACCACACACACACACACACACTATCGTGTACAACTGCCGCCAAACGGAGGACGAGTAAATAAAAAAACAACCTCGTGTATACAAATGCAATCGAGGACACACACTCTGTGCTACAACATGCAATCGGGGACGTTTGTTTGAATGTGTATGATATTTCACCAGTAACTGGGGAGTTGGGGAGACAAATTTTGGCGGCCATTTTTCTCAGGCGCATTATGCGCCTTACGTTTTGATTTCTGGCCATTTGAGGGGTGGGCGCATCGTGCCCCGTTTTCCTACGTCCCCAATCTGATAGTGGAAGTTTATACTTAGTCCTGCTTAACGCATTTACAACACAACACACACACACACACACACACACACACACACACACACACACACACACACACACACACACACACACACACACACACACACACACACACACACAGTCACACACACATATATATCATGTATATTATACACACTGACATACATCATTCCCCCTGAGGGTACACGCACAAATTTTGTGTGTGTATACTTTTGTGTACCTTTGCATGTGTGGGCAATGAGAAAACTTGTGACTTTTTATTTCGACCAAAGTTTTCTGTTTTTGATGGAAGTTCTGTTTTCTGAAAATCACGAATCCCTTTTCCTTCTGCGTTCAATAAGTTGTAAGTTTTGATCGCAACTCTTGATTTCATGAAATATGTGTTAAAATGCCCAATATTATGAAAAAGTGATATTCTGCAGAATTTCGCACGGTTTTCTTCATGTTTCCGTGAAATTGCATGCATTTTGAGCTTTGCCGGAAACATACATCTGGGAAACATATAGAGTCTTTAGTTTTAACGTATCAGTGTGTTGATACAGTATTAAGATTTAAATTGCATTTAATGAGTTTAATATGCAAGTTTTGACATTCACAACAGATCGCATCCATGAAAAAAAACACAAAGACAATGTAGTTTAATGTGTTCTTTCTATACAAAACAATCAACATTTAATTGACTCAGTTTGAACTTGTACCCAAATATACAGATTAAGATGTAAACTTGCTGATTGGAAGAGCTGATAATTAAATACATTTTATACAACCTCATATTTATACAGTTAACAATCATCATCATCATCATCATCATCAATAATTATTAAGTCACGATTATTCACATTTGCAACAACAGATAAGATAGCTTGCTCTTACGTCGCAAGCACAAGACAAACATTTAGAATACATGGTGCTTTGATACGAATACAATTAATACTTTATGCTCATAGCATCAATAGTGCATACAGGTGTAAATATAAGAATATATTGGATGCGGAGGTGTATTCATGTTTGGATGACTACTGCAAAGAAATTAATGTGTGCTAAACACGCAACATAGGGCAAAGATTGAATTTAACACTATGATTTCAATACACTATACTTTCGAAAAAATAATAATAAATCAACCTTTTTAACACTAAGAGTATATGCCTTTCTACAACAAGTACAGCATCGGCATATAAATTGTGAAAATTCTGACATGAACCCATTGCAGCCATTGTATTTTGTATGAATTCGAACATATAATATGTTGGGCAATTCGGCAGTTTACCATTGTGTATATACCTCCGCACGATATTCACAATAGTGTGAA
>JZLH01S0078687.1:2189-16644 GCA_001188425.1 Eucidaris tribuloides | reverse complement strand
TTGCTTTAGAAGAGTTTTTTTCGCTTTCTGTTAGACCCAATCCAGCAGGTCTTACGGCACAAGTGTGAATCAATCATTAAAAAAAGGGTACGAGGTAATTCGAATGCTGTACTTATTATGCACTGGGACAAGGCCTAAATTCATTTTTATAACTGACGCATAAATTAATGCACTGATTTTGTTGGCTGGTATCATTAGGATCATGTCATTTACACTTTAAAAAGGGGAGGAATGACATCTAATACTAAATATTATTGGCAACATAACATCACATTAACGTACAAAAAAAATATTATTTCAGAATGACTGAACACCAATATTGTCAAATTATCATTACAAACAGACACAAATACATTACATTTTCATTTGAACAATTGAAATGAAAGACGATTCGCTATCAAAACATTAAGCAGTATATTTAAACGTTCTTATCGCATTTTACATTATTAAAACACTGATGACACGAGGTTTAGATACAGTAACTACTCTCATACAACATTTATGGAAAATCTACAATGCGAATGCTCATCCAAGTCTGATTTTACACAACAAACACGTCAGTATTTAAAGTAACACCTCTGGTGTCAATAGACGACCACACCCTCGGCTCTTAGAATTATACCCCTGTGGTGCAGTGTTAAAGACATCTATAACAATGTTTCCATTAAAAAAATCTAAGCTTCACGATTTACCCATGCTACCAGTGTCTCTGATAAGGTCTAAAAATGAAGTTCTGAAATATTTGCAGTTCAAAACGATCAAGAAGTGCTTTTAAAAAGTGAAAATCAGTGAGCGACCATTCCAGTTTCCCCCATAAAGTGCTGTGTTGCAGAATTTTCGTCAGCTAACAATACTTCATGTGCCGATTTTTATCAGTACATGTTTTACGAGTGACAGCATAACTGTCTCCTAGGGTGTTAATTTGTCCATTCATATATCGCCAGGTATGTCAGATGACAAAGCTTGACAATTTTTCACATGGGACATCTACAATGCTATATAGTGCCTTTAAAATTACAACAAGAATAACAGTTAAAATTTAACACTAGTGTGAAATTGACGGTGTTGTTCCGTATTAACGCCAGAGGTGAAATCTGAACACTTACGTTTTTGCTACGTACAGTCCACAGCAAAATGACACGTGTATTATACATTTGTATAATAACTTTAATAAATTGACACTTATATGTTATATATAGTTCTGACGATATATCAATTTGATACTAAGATTGCGAAACAGCGGTGCAGAATTTGATTTTTAAAAATGTACTCATTTTCAGCAATGACTCTTGGGCTTAGTCGATCAGTTTTTGAAGACATTTTGATTCGAGATTTGTAAATTTACATGAAATAGTATAAATTTGACTGAAAATGGGTTTCGTCCGTGTATTTTCAAAATCATGAAATTTACATAGAACGAAGCGTTTACAATCAGCATTGATAAACTCAAAGTCGTATTTTTTTTGCTCCATAATGCACGTCACAAAAGTATGCATTGACTGTGTTACAATCATGACATTAAGTATCATTACAAACAATAATCTATTTCCTTACCTTTTAAATTGTGCAATTGGGTATTGTGCTGTACAGCTAAACAATATAGTGGGTGGGATCGCGGTTAATATTGACAAAGAAAAGTATATTGATATTTTCTAAAGTGGTGTGATAATGTTTACAAAAGATATCATCAAACTGGAGTTTTGACCGTGATGTTGAGTGTTAGAAAAAAATGGAATATTGCCCAACATCGTTCAATTGGTTGGTATGTCGTTAATGCAATCGTCAAAGTATGATGAATAAGGCAATACGTAGAAGGTTGTGCATAATACTGTATTTTTACTGTGATCTATATTAATATAAACTGATAGGATGAAGTATACTACAAAAGAAGAGATTAATTTTAATCACGACCTCCACATTCTTGCTTATTGATTGAAAACCATAGATTCCAGCGACTATACTATCTGGCAAGATTTAACTTTGAACTGAAATAGTACATCAATAAACACACGGACACACAGACATAAAAATACGAATAGAAAATATACCAAAACCACACATTCACCTGTCGTTCTAGATTATATTACAAGGTACATACTGGTGATTTGCAAGAGAGAGGAACTGTACAGTTAAAGATATAACAGTCAGGAAAGTAAGTACCAATATTTTCATTGTAAATTATTTTCCTCCAGTGTGTATATGTGCAGCAAGAAGAATTCTCACAATATTCTCTCATAACATTGCGTGGAAATTACATGTCACTCTTTAATGGTAAACTCTCATTGTTGTAATAAATCTCTTATATCTAACAATGCATGAAATTTGGACATTTATTATAGGTTCTTCCCACAATAGGCCATATAATATCTTGAAAGTGAGTTTTTCTTCTTCTGCTTTGTTTAAAAGGTTTTCATCTTCCGATGATTTCTGCTTACTGCAAATCAATTAAATTAACCTGCTAAAATTGTCGTGGAGTTTATATTGATTTATTGGCTACTGTTTTGCTCATAAAGTACGTTAGTTTCTTGACAGTAAAAATGTGTAAAAGTAGTACCTAATACCAAACTAACCTGTAAACAATACATTTGTTTATTGTAAAAAGGCAGTGTTGTAGATGAAACCAAACTCTGTATAATATACGGTTATAGACGCATTTCCAATATTAGTTCATCATTTAGACACATTGTCATCCACGAGGACTTGAAATTGTTATTACAACTGTGATACAAATGCTTTGTATTTCCGTTTTGGAAAATACACACGCTTACCATGAAAACGTTCCAAACAAGTTAAATTTGCAATACTATAACATCAGCAGTGATAAGGATTTTTTTTTACAGATTATTATTTTTCAAACAAGGTTACTCTTTCACTTTCTTGACAGATACACATGCATGTTTAGAGAGAAATAAGAGCCCACAATCTATGTATAGAGGGAATATCATATTGACATGAATACAAATGAGTGATGAGTGTAACATCCAGAAGAGCTTTACAGTAGTGATAACTAAAATGTCAAATGAATACAAGTTATTGTATCCATTCGATCTACCATTTGCCACATTTTTTCATACCCTTTACTTTGTTAAGACTTATGTGTATGTGTTTCATACAAAAAGTTCATATTTATTTGTAAGTAAAAATACTTTACTCGGATTGTTTTCAATAAAATCCTCGGAAAATTACATATATATAAATATATATTTGGTTGTATCATTAACATCAACATTTCAATATTCATAAAATGCGTGTTGTTTTCTGTGTGTGTGAAATGTTTCAAGTGGCATTATGACAAAAAAGTGTGCAGGAGTATTTTGTTTTCAAGTCTACAGTCTCTGCTGTTATGTGCCTTCGTCTGGATTGCATTAAATGAAGCTTGGATCATGGAAAAATCGTTTTTGCTGCTGGGGTCAGGATTCAAGGAGCAAATCGTGAACAAAATGTTAATCCCACATTTTGAAAGCTCCATGCACTACAGGTATTTCATGTATTGAGTCACAAAGTATTGACTATCCACATTTTCTTCTGTCTTCTTCATCTTACTGATGTTATCCAAAATGGTCAGCAAAGGCTTCCGGTGAACTATGGAATGTGAACATGGCTGTCAGTTTCATTTTGCTGCTTCTTGATATGTTTCATAATATGCAGAAACGTGGCATTTTTTTTTCATGAGCAGTGATTCCAAACAAAGCTATCAAGAAACATCTCACCACAAAACCTGGTCCATACGGGGTCGGATGATATCAAATCGTCAATAAAAATGTCCACTACGTATACATATGAAAAAGTGTCTCAGACTTTTGCTTCCATGCTGATGTTTACGTCTGGTTTAGCGCCATTTTGCAATCTAATTTCTGTCGCTTGCATGGGGATGTCACCTGTAGGAACCCGGTTGTAAATATTGTTGTGGTACATTATTGCACTGCCCTGGACGTTATTTGACTGCAAAGAAGAAAACAGAAATAAAATCAACAGAGTTTAATGCAACCATTAATTTAAGTTAATAGATATTTCATTTTCCCCACTAAGTTGAAAATTCTACTTTTCTATTACCACTAAAACTGTCACCGCTACCATCATCATGGCAACATTACCGCTACTTCAACAATAACTTCTAGTACTACGTCCACCACCACCGCTGCTACTTCAACTTGGAGCACAGGATTTTATAATTAACAAAAACACATCTAGCACAAACCTGGCTATAAGTTCTCACGTTGCATCCACAATGTAATTATAAACTTTTATATTGCATTTAATACTTTGGTTCTTTTTATGGTGAACAACAGACATATATATTCATTGAATATCTACTTTGCACATAGCAACTGAAATTTATACTTTTACAAAATACATGTACTTGGTCAACAAAGTGTTTAGAATATTTATTTATTTCTTACCCCATTTGTGTTTTTCTCCTTTCTGTGGTAAATTTGTTCTTTTCTCGTTCTCTTCTTGTAAACCTGTAAATGCAATGTCAAAAAACAAACAATCACGTAAAATTATTATGTACTTATGTCCTGTCACTCCCTAATGTAGCATACATAAGTAGAGGCCACAGAACATTGGAATAGTAAGAATACAATATGACCCTGAGATAGGAACATAAATGCAATATAGATGTATTTAAGCAAGAGGAAGAGTAATATAATATTATGATGTTAAATTGAATTTTAACAGCAGAAATATTGTGTCTAGAGTTATAGAATTAAGATATTCACAAGGAATGTTTTAAATACACTGTCTAAATCAAATGTGTAATTCATGGATATTTTGTTTTCAATACAATGGATTCAAAGTTTATATTGACTTAACATTGTATAAATTTATGTGGAGAGAATACAACCATAGCTTCAGTCATTGTTTTATTTAAACTGATCATTCCCTCACTATTCACGGCCGTTGAGGCACTACATTTAAATTTTGTGTTCAAGTTAAAACTCGTGTCTGTATAAGTCAGGAATGAAAAAGCCGGTCAACTATAGACAGTCTTGATGTAACTTACTATCCACACTTCGACTTAGATTTGCTGTTCGGGTGATTATAAATATCTGAATACTATCATGAGAACTGAGTCACTGACAAGCCTGTTACATTGTCAGATGATAGTTAAGATTAGTTAAGTTAGATGATGGGGTTTTTTTAAATAAAATGCTGGTCGTTGGATGGTATCACAAAGGCTGGTTTCAAATAAAAGATATTCACAAGAAATAGATAAATAGAAATAGATTTAAAAGATTGACAAATTACTTACCACAATTATCGCAATGCCGAAAATCACTGCGAATACGAGGATGACACTGACGACCACGCATACGACCACCAGTGTTGTGTTGACAAACTTATGAGCCTGTCCCTGGTTATCTTTGATTTCCCCATCGTGTCTCTCGATGACCACGGACTGTGAATTCACCGAGAATGAAGCTCGTCTGTATTGGAATGTGTATGACCCAGTGACGAACTGAAATACAATGAATTAGTCATTCTTTGTTAGTTTAATGCGATATATTCCTCCATTTCAAAATTTTCATATTTTGCATTGTTAACCTCTTTCAAAAAATGAGTGAACGAGTTCACCTTTTAGGGGTGATTTAAAAAAAAGAGTAAATTCGGGTTGATTTCTACTGGATTTCAATTTTTTCAGAACTGTGAGACAGTGTTATAGTAAACTATTACATTTCATAATGTTTTTGTAATTTTATGATTCCATGAATTCTTTGTTTCCATAATCCTATACAAGATTGTAAAATTTTACTTTAAAAAGATTAAGTTCAAATAAAATATTTAGAGAGTTAGGAATATATAATCGGAAAAAGACGTTTATCAACATGCTTCAGAAAATTGCAAGTTTTTATCTTAATTTTTTGAATTTACACGTGATAAAATGATGTAAGGTAAACTTATTTACTTGAATTTCCACGTTGGAAATATCAAAATTGTGAAGATTATATTTTTTGTGGAATAATAGATAAAATAATATTTTTATTTCTGTTATATGCAGACAAAATTAAAATCGTATCTGTTTTCTATCAGAGTTATTGTGTTGTGCTCGAAATAATTTAGTAATTCTGGTTTACATAAAGTTTTTAATTTCTGACAATAAAAGGGGTAAGAGAATAGCAGTTACCTCTCTGAGCATATCTGCTGCAACATTTTCGATATCATCATCTGAGTCTAACGTGTCTTTTAATTGGAATTCTACTTCCATCGGATTTCCAGATACCTGTGACAAAAGACAAATCATCAGGAGATAAGTTGACGAGGCTGACTTCACATAGGTAAATGTGTACAAACAAATATTATTGTTATACAGTATATGTTTAGGCATCAATCTCTTTATGTTACATTATGCATGCATCCTGTGAAAAACTGTGGAATCAACTGACACATTTAAAATGGATCTTGATATATCACTGATTTGATGACACTGGAATGATTTTGAATAAGATTTATTTTAAGAATATGGAAATGTTAATGTAAGGCTATTTATTGTGGTGTATTATATCTATATGTTTATGCTAAATACATGTACATTGAAGAATATGAAATGAAATAAGACACATTCTGGTACTTACTGTCAGAACTTGTATCATGCTAACATCTATCTCGAAGTGTGATGCAATATCTTCTTTTAAAGTCCTGTGGTGAAATTGCAACAAAAAAATATTTTTAAAGATAAAATTGCACATAACATAAATGAAATAATGTATGCTGATACATTGATATAAGTGTAAGTGATTGAAAAATCACAAACTATATAGTATGACAATTTAGTTATGTTTTATCACGACATGAAAGTATAACTATATATTTTCAAGGAACTCATGAACCGTAATCAACTTTTAAATTCTTCTAACTTGTTCACAAATTTCAAATTTTATCCCCGCTCCCAAAAATGAAATATTGCAGTTTACGGTATGTTCAATGTGAGAATTATACATAAATATACCATGAATTTGTACTTACTCTGTGAAATCTTCTTCGCTCTCGAATGAGTCATTCTGAATGAAGGTAAATGATACTTTGAATTCCCTGCAATTATGAAAATAATTATGAAAAGATGATGCTATGTAAATTGATAGATGACATTGAAAAATATTATAGACAATTTTTAATTCTACTTATTTTTACGTCTAAAATTGTTATTTCTACAACACAGACTACTAATACTGCTGTCACTACTACTACTACTACTACTACTACTACTACTACTATTACTACTACTGCTTCTACTACTACTACTACTACTACTACTGCCACTTCTAATTTTACTATACTACTACATGAACTAATATTACTACATGACCTATTACTACTACTACTACTTCTACTACTACTACTACTACTACTACTACTACTACTACTACTACTACTATTACTACTACTACTACTACTATTACTACTTACTACTTCTACTACTACTATGACTACTATGACTACTATTTCTACTACTTCTATTACTACTACTACTACTATTACTACTACTACTACTACTACTACTACTACTACTACTACTACTACTATTACTACTACTACTACTACTCTAACCCACGACTGCCACTTCTACCCCGGGGCTTCTATGTCCACTACTACTACTACCACTGAACTATTGTCATTATTAATTCAGCTTCTAGTACCAAATTAAAACTACTACTTCCTTGTAGCAGTGGTAGATGGGGATTTATAACAAATTAGGAAGGAAAAGGCAGCAATGATAAAGAACATAATTAAGCATATTAACACTCTTGAAAATTTCCCTTGAGTCTGATATGTAACATAAGCATAGCTCTGTTATTTTGCTGAATTACTGTATAAAGGTTAGAAAAGATTTCGTTGCCATGTATCTTTTAGTAACGAAGGTACAACTTACCCACAAAATCGATCTGTACAGTGCCATGATCCCTCTTGACAATGACTGAAAGAAATGACCAGATATATAGTACTTAGTAAACCATTGATGAAGATGATGATGATGATGAGAAGAGGAAGAAAATAATTGGTAATGTTAAATTAAAAGAAAATTGTGTTGGAAAACACAGGCTGAGATCATGTAATTTGGACAGTAGTATTTGTTAAAGCTAAAACTTTTGTATGATTTTTCCTGCACTATCTGTTTATAAATATGGAAGTAGCAATCTTCAGAATATGAAATAGAATATGAAATGAAATGCTTGATGAGTTGATTTTAATGGATCAGACAAGGAATTCCCCAAAATGGGCTTGAACCTGCAATATACTGCTGTTTGGGCAGTGATAGTACCACCATGCTACACTGGGTGACAACATTTTTTTTCAAGGACTGAACCTATAAATTATACTGACTCCAGAAATCTGATTTTATCATAGATTAAAGCATAGGTATTTATTCAAATATAAGGTGATGTTTACCTACCATGTATTGCAGTCTTCTTCCCTCCTACTGTTTTCTTGATATGTCACTCCTTCAAATGTACAAACTGCTGTAAATTAGATAATAATACGGGTTTTCAGTTTAAGTAATTCATATCGTCTTCAACCTATAATATGAAGCACACATTATCATTTAGTGATATAGATATTTGAACAATTTATACCATTAATCTAATCAACACAATAACGAGCAGAGATTGATTGAACAAATTTAAAGGTAAATGACATGATTGGGGGTAGTCCTCAACTTGGGCTGAAACTACTGTAGAATCAAGTAAACTATGCAAGGATTCTCCTGTGAAAATCTTGTAGTCAAACATTGACTCATAAAATAAACAATGTCAATATCACTCGTAGCACGGAAACCTGCTG
The DNA here is from genome assembly GCA_001188425.1 of Eucidaris tribuloides. Classification (NCBI taxonomy): domain Eukaryota; kingdom Metazoa; phylum Echinodermata; class Echinoidea; order Cidaroida; family Cidaridae; genus Eucidaris; species Eucidaris tribuloides. The sequence goes on along the minus strand of JZLH01S0078687.1, from coordinate 7,863 downwards.
TGTGACTCTCTATGGGGCTTATTTTTATCGTCCCCGGATAAAATTAAGATACTCCTATGTTTATGCTTGATTCTTTACAGACAAATCCTCCCAGGTGGGAGATCCACTCCTGCTAGGGTATAGTTGGTATATATTTCAACTCATTTGGTTCTTGAGGCATTTTCAAGTGTTCCCAATCATGTCACTAACCTTTAATGTAAAATGGAGTATTTCACATATAGATTAAATTAAAATAATCTATAAGCAGTTTGTAGATTCATGAATACTCACTTTGATGGTAATTGAACTCAAGTTATTTCCATATGCATTAGTCATTGAGATTATAAAAACAAAAGATTTAAATCTCTTGGTCGTTTTGTTGATTTGGTACAATGGCTTTCTTGGTACATGTAGTAAACATATTGTTACCTCCGGAATTCAACTTTGATCAATATTCTCTACTTTTGACATATGCAGACAACTCAGACAAAAATTTTATGATCTTAACATCAAACATATCACTATGCAAAAATGAATATATCTTTCAACTTCAGTTTTATCTTATTCTTCAGAAACTTGAGAAGGATTCTCATTGCCAAGTTTTTCTTTAATAAGTATCCAACCCTCTTCCTCTTTCATAAATAACATATATAATTCTTCACTCACCATGGAGAATAACATCGCATGTGGTTCCTCTGTAGCCTTGCTGGCAGATACAACGGAATCCGTTGAGGGCGTCATTATTCGACTTGCAGATCCCACCGTTTTGACATGGGTTTGTGGCACAAGGTGCTAAATAAAAATGTATGGTGAAACGTGAATATTAAGCTAAACTACGGGTAATTTGAAATCAAATCATATTTATCTGGGAAATATATTGTGCAAAGTAGCTTAAGGAATGATTGATCTTGATTTTCCCCACATTTCTGAGCACATATCTTTCTTCCTTATGGCGTTACTGCGTTAATTTGTGATCGTAGTAACATCATAAATTTGGATTACAAATTACGATTATGTTTATGGTAACTGCATCTTTAACAGATTTAAAAGTGTTAAAATAATTACAGGATGCTAGCACGAAAACAATACTAGAAGAATTATAATATATGCTATCAATAACATACCCCAAACATTAATTTTCTTAGACATCTCTGAACATGGACCTATCAATATAAAGAATGAAATATTTTCAGAATAACTTTAAAACTTAAGATAACAACGAGTTTCCATGATTGATTAGCAAACTACTGTATGGTAAGACACAATAATAAGTGAATAATCATATCACATGATACTTAATTCTTACGGGTTAATGTGATTTCACACGTTGAGCCTCGGTATCCCTGCTCACATATACAGCGATAACCCATAGGACCAACCTCGTCTGTCTCACAGATGCCACCATTTAAGCATGGTGTTTTATCACATGGAGCTGAAGACAAGAAAGGGGGAAAAACGTCTTTGATAATGTCTTAGGGTACAATGCACAAATGAAAAATGTGTTGTTTTGGAATTAAAAATGTCCAGCTTATATTGAAAATGATTAGAAATTGAATAATACTAAAACATGTTGTACACATCACCACAGATTTAGTTTTCAAAAAAAGATGAGAAAGGAATTAGAATTATTACATTTTTAAATCAATTGCCAAAGTTAAGCGAATAACCACTTAATTTTCTCCTAAAACAAGAAGTAGTTTGTTAATAATTCACAGGCAACTTCTTACTAGATTTTTAAACATATTCCAGGTGATGAAATACATAAACATGCAAACTCATGAGTCATGGGAAGATAAATCGGGCTTGCACTTATTTCTCTGACATAAAAAAAAATATTTAAGTAGATTTAACTCCCTATCTATAAGTTAAGATGGGGTAACACAATGTCAGTTTGATATAAGACTGCCACAAATGAATAATAACGAAGTTTAGATAATTGTCATTGTACTCACGAATTTCTTCTTCGCACATCAACCCTCGATAATCTGTTCCGCATGTACACTGAAAACCTAACAGGGCGCTCTTATCGTTTTGGCAAGTCCCACCGTTTTGACACGGCTCCTTTATGCAGGGCGCTGAACGAAAATAAACGGACAAAATATTGCACTTCAATTCAATAATCATTAAACACAAAACAAATTTGTTAAACAAAAGGTTAAACTTTACAAACGGAAATGGTTCAGAAAACACACAATGCTATTTTGAGTAGTAAACAAAAAAAGAAACACAGGTGATTCATTTACTTATGTCTAGTTAATATGTGTAAATGCGGTATAAAACGGCACAAACAATGATAATCCACCTCCTAAAAGTGAAACCGTCAAAAAAAAATTGCAATGAACTATATTATCTTTTCAAATATCTAAGTAGATTGTGTGATTATGTACTCCACGGTATTACTGTACAAAACGAACTACATATCATATATAAACATCATTAATCTGATCCTTATATTTTGTTAAGTTCGTTAATTCGAAAATTGAACGCCCAAATCACAATTGATTTGCAATCAAATTGTTTTCAATAGTAAGTTTCAAATTGTATAGTTTGCTCAACATTCACATATTAATGATGATTTTATTGGTAAAAATTATTTTGATAATGTGAAATAATTTCAAATTAGGTGAATTGACGGTTATACAATGCACAACGCACATGCACAAAATTCCATGCAAGCAGGCTTCATAGCAACATGCTGTAATCACTAGAGTAAGTCAATGACGGTACAAATTGACGAAAATTAATTTCAAGTAATATTACAAATGAATCACGATGATTATACCTGTGTTTAAACACGTTTATTAATGTAAAAATTACAGCAAACTTTTACAGATAACAGAAAGATGACATCTAAAAAAATAATCATGACTGCGTGTAGATGTAATGAGTGTGTTTACTGAAACAAAAAAATGGGTGATACAACGGGCTAAAAATAATGTAATTTTGAAAGATAATGAGAAAATATACAAAATAACAAAATTAAATTGCTTATTTATTAGGTAAAGATAAACAACTTGCTGAATACCTTCACAGTATATAAACATAACTTTGGATGGATATAATTGCATAAACACACAAAATAAAATGTATACCTGATAAATGTTTAACAAAAATTAAACACTATCTAATCATGATCAAATAAATAAAAAAAATAAGTGAGATGAATTGAATCACCGCGATTACAACATAATGATGTCAATGAAAGTGTGCGAGAAAGTAAAATTTATGTGAATATTTTAAAACGTTGTGGTGACTTTGAATGAGAACTCACAAGTACAATTATACCCCTCCGTTGTTTCTGGGGCATCCACACATTCGCTATAATTTCCACAAGGTTGGTGCATATCGCACGGTGATACGACTGCAATTTGTAAAGAAAAATTGTATTCAATGAAGAACTAAATCTTTCAAAGGAATTGTTGGGATCTCTGTTGCACTTCGAATTAACGATTATGATTTTCCCCTATATTTTACATAAGTTCAAATTGACTACATAATGACTTAATCATTTTAAAAGTTAACAAACATCCAGACAAATGGCTGTGAAAGTAAAAACTTTGTTGATTTCGTTCTTCAACATTTCACAGAATTACTCTTATAAGGAAGGAATGTGTTTCGAATGCAACTTTCCTATCATCCTATGACTGCCAAAAAATCTTAAATCACAAATGTCACTTTCTTTTTATGAATTGCCCCAAATTGTTGTTATCTTTAGTCTTTTATTTTACTATTAACAACAAAAATAAGCGTTAATCCATAAATAGACAATTCAGATACGTCTGCATTCGTGTTGAAAGTTTGACATTTAACAAAAATGTTTTGTTGCTTTTCATTTTTTCTTTCGTTCTGTCTTATTCCAATCAAGGCATTTTGACAATAAAAATAATGCACTCCTTTAAAACTTTATCATCAACATACAACTTATCTTCAACGCTAGTTGTCAACTCATCAGAATAGTGATCAATTATAACAGCTTTATTGCTTAGAACAGCCAAGATTCTTGGTCATCTTGCTCCAGATATATTGATTATCTTGCTAACAATGGTTGGCTTACACTGATCAATCAATTAAAACGTCGCTAGCCCTTTTTCCATACAGAGTCATGTGAAACAATTTAACAACTGAACTGTGAATAATATCATGGATAGATCCGTTTCATAATGTATGCAAACTTTATGCATACCTGTTTGACAAAGGCTACTCTTGACAACCGAAAGCTTGCCGGACATACAACTATATGCAAGTTGCATTTCCATTGAACATGTATTCATAGGAATAGGTGAAAGAAATAGCTGGTCCATAGGCTTCGGAGGAGAAAACATCCATAACTTTGGATATATTATGAAACTGGTCTATTCCAGTAGTATAATGTAGTCGATGAACTATTTCTGCAGTTATGAAAAATAGTTCAAGCGATTCACGTTTGCTCTTCACCCAAGAAATGTTAAACATTTACAAAAATACATAACAGGTATATAGGATGGACAAGGTCACAAAATGTTAAGAAGTGTTAGAAAATCAACTCACACATGCAATAGAAACCACCATCTACCGTTGGGTCTTCGACACATACACTAGTAGAATTGCAAAGCCCGCGATCACAGGGTGCTGGACCAGTCACGGTATTAGTGAAAACACAACATAGAATAGATTAGAATTGGTCAAAGGCAAGGATTATTATGTACACCAACAAAATACATACACGTATACGTTAGATTTAGCCGAATGCTGGATGTATACTGTATCAAGACATTAGTATGTTTTTGGCATTAATAAAAACAACATGTTGTTGAAGAATCACCCGTGTAAACAATATATCCACAATTTGTATATTACATAATCATTGTTGTTTGTTTCTTTGTATTACGTATAAACTTTGTATTCTGTTCTGCTCTGACGAGGCAATTACTTATTTTTAAAAGCCAGTTAATTTTTTTTAATCAAATGTAATGGTTGTAACAGTTACCTGGCACGTAATGTTTTGTCTTGTTTTTGATAGTATAGTGGTCGTGCTCAGAGTACACTGTGCTATGCCGGCTATTACTTTACGAAGTCAACAATAAGCGGGAAATTAGTTGCCAAAAACCCCGAAACGGAAAATACCAATATTCACCATTCTCAACCATAAAACAAAATATTTTACCAATCAAAAAAGTACATGTACTCCTAAATTATGATAGCTTTTGCAACGAAACTACGATTTAGAGATATCACTAAAGTTTGCCGCGGAGACAATATTGTAATAACGCTGATTTATCATACTTAACCTATAGATTATCACTTTGACATTTAAGACGCGACAATTTTTTTTACTAGTTTTAAGGAATAAATGCGACGCCCCCAACACTCACGTATTGCTACGTCGCACGTGGGTCCGCTGTGGGTCGGAGGACAGACACACGAGGGAGTACCTGCAGGGGACCTCTCACAAGTCCCACCATTTTGACAGAAAGTCGGGTAGCACACTTCTGCAAATTGAACGTCATTTCCATCATAAATAGATGAGTTATCAGGACAAGACCAAGTGGAATAAATATTAAAGTCATGGTTTCAAACACATTGGTCTTGTGCAATGTCGTTCTCAGTTTCAAATGGAAATTTGGAAATAATACTAACTGCAATTATTTGGTGAGAAAGATTATTTGGTAGCTCAGTATAGTGATAGTATTTTTTTTCGCCTTGTTGGCGCAAATCC
>JZLH01S0078676.1:53310-80622 GCA_001188425.1 Eucidaris tribuloides | reverse complement strand
CTCATTCCACCAGGTAAATGGAACTTGGCATTTGTCCTTTTTACTGGGACATGAACATGCTTCTCAGTTGCATTAACACTAGGATATGTCATACTTTTAATTAACGTAAAACTATGGTGATGTGGTGCGAGGGTTGCTGGGGGTTATTTTTTGTCTTAGTTCAAACTAGTGTGGATATGAGTACGTTCGCATCTAAATCAACCCATTACAACGTTGATAAACCTTAAATATTGTGTCCAAACTATTTTCCAAACTCAACAAGTAGGCCTACTTTTACTCCTGCCCCACACCCGCACACAGTTAGCCTTGATAAGATTTCTTGTGTTGTCTATTGTTGAAAATAATGCGGTATTTTCCATTTTAATCAATAGATATTTGACTTTAATTATGCAGACAGTAATGCGATGATTACATGATCAGTTCGTCGCAGTGCTGCCTCATCAGAGAACAAATATAGCATTGTCCTCTCGATCACGCAGTGGACATATTGTTGCCAAAAAGCTCTGAGCACGAAATTGAAGAATCAGCGTTGTTTTTTAACAACATACATGGTAAAGCACCAGGTGGATGGCCCCACGATAGAAGCGTCCACGTTCGCGGGGCTGGATAAGGATTTTCCTGAACTGATTCTATCACCACCTTCATCGATCTACACGATTTTGATAGCTATATCGCTTTGTTTCGAATGCTACTATTACAATGGTTCCCACTGATCATCGTCGGAAGCACGCGACCTTTTCAGGACGGACGGTGACAGTGTTGTCCATCAATGCCGAAGGTATTTCATCAGTGAAAGGACATCTGATTGAAAAACTCTGCCATGAGAACGACTGTGATATCCTGTGCCTTCAAGAGACTCAAAGCAACAGCTCCGTCCCAAAATTCCTGAAATGAAACTTGTTGTAGAAAGGCCACATAAGCATCATCTTAACAGTGACAATGTAGAGATCTTGTCGGTCAGCATGGGGAAACTGTCCGTGACATCTGTCTACAAGCCACCAGGCACAAGATTTTCCTTCACGGAACCTAAAACCTTCAATTACCAGCAGATTAATGTCATCATTGGAGACTTCAACTGCCATAGCACCAGTTGGGGTTACAGTGAATCGAATGATGATGGTATCTTGGTAGAGGAGTGGGCTGAAGCTAATCAGCTCAGCCTAATCCACGATGCAAAACTCCCTCCTTCTTTCAACAGCTGCCGCTGGAGAAGAGGATATAACACAGACCTGGTCTTCACTAGTGAGCGCATTTCTGTCCTCAGCAAAAAGAATGTGCTAGCTCCCATACCACATTCGCAACACAGGCCAATCGTCGTCAATTTCACTGCAGCTGTGGTGCCCCAGGAAGTCCCCCTCAGACAACGATTCAATTTTCGCAAAGTCAATTGGGAGATGTTTACCACTGACCTTGATGAAGCTGTAGCTGATCTTGACCCTACTCCAGCTAAGTACGATAAATTCATCAATTTGGTTCAACAGATATCGAAGAAGCATATCCCCCGTGGATGCAGGGAATATTGTATCCCAGGAATCTCTGCCGATAGTGCAACCTTCTACGATGAGTACCTGAAGTTGTATAATGAGGATCCCTTCTCAGATTACACCTTGAATGCAGAAGAGATGCTTATGTCAGCCATTGCATACGAGCGAAGGAAGTCCTGGCAAGATCTAATCGAAGGTGTGGATATGAAACACAACAGCAAGAAAGCTTGGTCAACCATCAAGATCAACAACGACCCCAAACAATTAGTAATAGTGCACTCTAATGTCACCGCTAACCAGGTCGCTCACCAGCTTCTAATAAATGGCAAAACTCAACATAAACTCCAGCAAAAAGAACACCCTCCTTGGAAGCAGTCATATGAAGACTCCACCTGGACTTTCACCCTGAAAGAACTGCAGACTGCAATCAAGAGCCTTAAGAATGGCAAGGCAACCGGTCTTGATGATATCCGGACTGAGCAAATTAAGCATTTTGGACTGATTGCTCAACAATGGCTCCTTTCTTTGTTCGACAATTGCGTATTCCAGTCTCAGATCTGGAGGAAAGCTCGAGTAATGGCTATTCCAAAACCTGGCAAAGATCCCCAAGTAGCCAAAAGCTACAGACCAATCTCCCTACTGTGCCATCTCTACAAGCTCTTACAGCGGCTGATCTTGAACAGGCTGGGCCCTATTACGGAACAACATATAATCCCTGAGCAGGCAGGATTCCGTCCTGGAAGGTCATGCACTAGTCAGGTTCTCAATTTGACTAAATTCATAGAAGATGGCTATGAGAGAAACCAACCCACTGGAGTAGTTTTTGTAGACCTCATTGCTGCTTATGATACAGTGAATCATCGGCTACTCCTTAACAAGCTGTACAAGATGACAAGAGACATTTATCTGACCAAACTTGTTCAAGTACTACTAGGAAGCAGACGTTTCTTTGTGGAGCTGAATGGCAAACGAAGCGGCAAGAGGCTACCGGGCCTTACCTGGGTGGAGCTGGGATTTGTGATGGGTGGTGCAAGTACTTTCTGACGCTTATCGTTTTTGTTGTTTATTATTTTTTACTATCATGATATATGATATATTTTTGGATTTGTGTAGATGACAGACACGGAAGAAGAAGACCAGGCGGATACGGATAAATGGTGGACGTGAACGTTGTTTACTTCACAAAATAAAAAAAGTTCATACTTAAAGTATAAATATCTTAATATTTATGCAATATGTTTCCACCTGGGAATAATAAGAAAACCGACAAATCAGTTTGAAATTCAACAGAACCTACTTTTATGAAAACAGTCTTTCATCTCTATGGGTTTAAGAGATGTGATAATACATCTGCATTCTTACATTATGAATGGTTTCAGCTCACTTGCAAGATTACCTCATCGTTGGATGTGTAAGTAAAATATACAATTCTCACACATTTTGGGTATTTTTTCAGACTGAAGCCAAGACTATTATTGTTCAAAGAAGCATTTTGTTGTTGTCATCATTATACAGTCCACTGCATCAGAAAAAAAAACAGTAAAGCATGAAGCAAAAATTATAAATCTGATCTGCTGTCATTCCACATACATCGGGTAATTTTCTGGATTACCACGGTTCAAGAGTTATCGAATTAAACCTCTTTTCATTTTAACTGAAAGATATCGCCACAGAGGCAAAACCACTAATGAATAGGAAAGATCCATTATATCCACTCTCGACATAATTACTCGGTTAAATGACGCAATGTCTGCACTCAGTAAACCGCATTTCAATTAACCCGTTGCCTCCGAGATTCTGAAAAATCCCATAGGGTTAACACAGGCCGCATCCGGTATCCGTCAGCCTAACGGTTAGATATTACAACATGATGTACTTTGGTATATTTCAATTATCGTCTTTTATATGTTTTCATATATTTCATGTAGGGAGGTATAAGGTATTAAGGGGAGAAATTGCATACTTGCAGGATGGGCGTACTGCAGCGTAAAATTGGATCTTACGTTTAAATCATTCAAGTTTGATTAAAGGCGGCATACAGTTTGGGGAAATGGTGAAAAATGAAATTTCTCCTATTGTGCTTTTAGATTAACATATATTATCTATTAAAGGCCCACTGTCAAGAGTCAACTCAACCACATAGGCGATGCCAACTAGTCTTGGAATACAGGCATATATTCATGAACATGAATTGTTGCAGTGCCATAGTGTACAGATTGTTGGAGAAAAACAAATGTATTTTTCCACACTGTCATGGTTGTTTCCGTTGCATTTTGGAAGTCATTAGTGCACCTTTAAAAAAATAATTTTAGTTAAAAGAGGGCGTTTTTTCATTCTGTCATGACAGTGGGCCTTTAAAGGACAGTGACATGATTAGAAGAAGTCAAATATGCCTTAAAGATTGTGTCATTGATTTGTACGTCAAAAAACATCTAAATGAATGAAATCAGCTGAAATCATATCCAGTGTGAAGATTACTATAAATAGACACCTCTCATAGAGACTTGGGGTAAAATATTGAGTTTTGGTGAAAATTTGGACGGTTAAACTTCATCCTTTTTCAAATGGCTCTGAAGCCATTTAAAAAAAAAAATCCGTGACGTCGACGTGCACGGGCCGTTCCAAAATTGTCCGATCAGCCGTTAGCCAAAGGTCACGTGGAGTTTAGCCGTTTAACCAATCAGTGCGCTCCGCTGGTCTTGCGACGGTACACATAACCGCGATTCGTAATTTGAGCAAAATTTAAACTCACGGAAAGAACAACATTCTGGTAACATATCGTTATTAGTTTTTCTCATAAAACAACAAATTCATAACGTATGGATCTCAAACTCTCAACACACCATTTGTAAGTACTAAACTACCGTTTGGTATTGATAATGAAGGGAAGTAATGGACTTGCACATCACTGACACAATCTTTACGAACCAAATGAGTTGAATAATACATGTAACACAAAACATTGGTTTGATTGTATATCCAGGCTGTCTTGGTTTTGTTTAGTTGAGAAGAAACGAGCATTAATTTAACAGTTTTGAATTAATCTCTGGCCCTGATAGAAATTGATCCCATAGTAAGCTCCACAACTTATTTTATATTCACAGCATTTTCTTAACAAAATTGTACCAAATAGAGAATATGTATGACTATGAAATTTTCACAGCAGAAAGTTTAAACTTTTAAAATTGATTTAGGGATCATTGTGTCCGCATTGAGGATTATACTCCAAATCCTGTCACCTCCCTTTAATGCGTTTACAATCACACGGTCTGAACGTTTCATTAATTTTATGATGAATAGGAAAGTCGGGGGGGGGGTCGATTGTTTTGCCATAGAAATGCTGATATCTGCTTCTTTATGATAATATAAAAAAAAATCACAAATGTTATTACAAACAATTGTCAATAGGCTTGGTGCTATTTTCCGATATCTGGCGTGATGATAATACTATCCCTTATGAAAGATTGATGAAACATTTGGCTGATCGACCAAACTATATTTAGGATTTAAGAGACTGTCGAGGGTTTGGCGAGAAACTGATAAACGAAGGATTATTGTGATCATATTTATTCTCATTGGTTGCGGGTGCTAAATTTTGTTGGTTTATCCTGCCCCTAAGTGAAAAGAGTTTGTGTTAAAACAGCAGAAATATAAACATATAAAAATATGACAGGAATATGTTGATCCAGAAAGAGTCTCTATGTGCCACACTATGTTTCCTTATTATATCAACTTGTTTCACTTTAGATTTCATGTTGTTACGTGTCATATACCGTACATTTACAAGCGAACATTAGCTATATCAATGAATTTTGCATATCAGAATTTTAGTTTCTATCAAGCCAATTTATTGGCAATGATATCTCGCCAGATTTTATTATACGGACTCATATGTCAAAATAATGGGTAATCTCGCTTGGAGCAATGCACAACTGCTTAGAATGGAATAAAATACCTTATTATTAAAGTGATCACCGATGGCAACAATAATAGCCAAATGCCAAACGATTTTCGTGACTTGATATGAAGGATCGAACGACAAATTTTCTGTGAATTTCATTATTTCTACATTCATGTGTCGACTTATATGTGATTTTGAAGGAGCCAGGTTTACGAGTATAACTAGCCATTACTTGACAATGTGAGGAATAGCTTGCCAATAAGATACTTCATTTTGTCACGTGGGAGGAACCCGTTGTGACTACAGTAATGTTATATCTACAAAACTAATGGTGAATAAACCTGCTTTCACGAGTTTCACGACTTAAAGGTACAATTTAACGATGTTTCCAGATCTTTCTCTGATTTGGTCTACAATGAAGCTATTGCACTTCAAAGTGTTGATTTATTGCTTTAAACAGATAAGATCTATAAAGCACCTAATTTACTATAATCCCCACAGACTACTCTGTCACAATAAAGAGTCCAGCCGATGTTAACCACGGTTAAACTTAAAGTCATAAATAATAAGTTAAGTTATCCATCCATATCAAGCTACTGGCTGCCTGACTGTCTTCTTGGTTTTGAAATTCTATTGAGTATATACAATTTCTATCATGCAGTTCAGACACCAAAGTTTCTTAAAACCTCAAAAAATTTTAACAATAAGTTACAATAGAGTATCTACAAAAGTAGAGTTTATTTTCATTTGTTGTTTTAATTTCTCACCAAAACGAGTCGCCTACACCCCAAAACTTGTCCTGCAAGGTATTTACATAAGCCAGTTCTTGGTTGCAAATTTCCCATGTGGAGCAAAGGACATTGTGTGAAGAAGTTGTCCATAGTAGTTATTTGATAAACACTGAATAGTCGTCACGTCACGTAAGGGTAGCCTTTAGATATATCTGTATACATAAGAACATAAAATGCAAAATTGAAGATAATTTTTCAGCTAATCGTAACAAAGGCCATTCAATACAGTCCTTTCTCCATCCCGATGATTGATCTCAATGACAGACTATTAAGACAAATTCCAGTCTACAAAGGTACAAGGTTAGGGTCATTTGGAATATCTATTAACTGCAGCATTTTGGCATATTGTAATAGTAGGAATAACCAGCCGTGCGCACTCCGTGTGTCCACCCTTAAGAATGAACATCCAAACAGTTGAAGTGGAGTTGTGGACATTAATATTCGCATTTGAGTCGAATTCATTGAATACGCACTTCTTTAGGAGCGGGAAACATAGTAAAAAATTGAGGTTTATTATTAACCCTTGGGCTCGATGCTATACGGCACTGTAGTTCATTGAGAGACGACACGATTTTCACGTGGTTGACTTTGAAGGGCATATAGACCAATGTTTTCTTATATAATTTTTCATAGAATATTTATTCTCTCTATGTATACTGATGAAAATGTGTAATTTTTAGTACAGACGCATTAGGCAATAAAACTGTACCGTTTATCCAGTGTTTGGCCGAAATTTTTGTCATATTTTCTGGGCTTCTGTAGAAGCCCGTCGTCCCTGAGTGTGCAATGTTATGGGCTTCTGTACAAGCCCGTCGTCCCCAAGGGGTTAAAAATCTGAACGGTGCACATCTCTCATTGTAAGGGTACACGCACCAGGGTATCGCATGTACTTTGCACAATGAGGCAACACATCGTCTTCTGCAGATGTGAGTGTAGTGTGTGTTTGTGTCTGTGTGCGTGTGGGTGTGTGTGTGTGGGGGGGGTAAGGTGCTACTCAACAATGTGTAATTATGCTAAATTGAAACGAGGCAAAAAGAGGCAATAATTGAACCAGACACATTTGTGACCGGATGTAAAAATAAAGTATGAACTACAATGAATCACAGCGATTTTAAATGTCAGTACGGTATGACAAAATATAACGGAAGCATGAACTTACCACCAACCCTATAAAAGACTTGTATGCCTCTTGCTACAGTAGGAAATTCCTCAGGATATCATGGATCGTATTGATGGAGTTGTTTGTACACAACAACTAGGATGAAGTAAGCTTGTTACCTTTGTCCTGTTACGTTACCCCGTACATGAATAAACGATAATGGTGGGCTCTCCACCAGAACAACAACAACAACAACAACAACAACAACAACAACAACAACAACAACAGCAGCAGCAGCAGCAGCAATTAAAATAATGAAACAAAACTATGAAGGTGAATTAAAACGAAGTATGTGGCAGACGATATTACAATTTAACATGTTTAACAAATAGTAACGGTAGGGCTTTTGATAACTCGAGTGGACAAAACAAGAGTGTTAATGTTGTACCACAGTTTTCCATTTTTGCCCCCCTATATATTTCTTATTCAAATTTATGACTAAAAATAGCCATTAATTTTAATTTCATGCGCGCACATGTGGGTATACGCCTACGTTGCTCAGCAAATGTGGAATTATTATTTATTTTTATAGTCATTTTCCAGACATTTTCTGTCTTGGCGATCATTTTTTTAAATAGAATTTGTCATTGAACAGATGCTTAAATGCACATCACTTCATAAAATGTTATTTTGGGGCGTGATTTACATTTATTATTTATTTTTATTTATTCTACCTTGTAGGTTTGAATAAAAATAGTGTTTCACACGCACGTGCTTCTATGTGAAACTCTGTGTGTGCTGGCGGATGTTGTATTTGAAAAGAAGGTCTCGAGTCCTCGACATAAATGTAAGAAGTAAATTCAAGTAGACCTTTAAAATGATTCAGGCGATTGGATGTTCTGTAGTCTAATCATTTAAATGTTAGTGACATGATTGGGAACATTGAAAATACCTCAAGAACCAAGGGATTGAAACATATACCAAATATACACCAGCCGGAGTCGATCTCCCAGATGGAAGAATTTGTCTCTAATTTGTTTACTTAAAGATTGTGCAGGGATTTGCAAGTCCATTAATTCCCTTCATTAAGTTCATTATCAATACCAAACTGTAGTTTATGTACTTTAGAAATGGTGTGTTGAAAGTTTGAGATCCATACGTCATAAGTTGTTTGTTTTATAAAGAAAAACTAATAACGACATGTTACCAGATGTCGTTCTTTCGTGAGTTTCAATTTTGCTCAAACTGCGAATCGCGGTTATGTGTACCGTCGCAAGACCAGCGGAGCGCACTGATTGGTTAAACGGTTAACCTCCGCGCGACCTTCGGCTAATGGCTGATTGGAAATTTTAGAAACGGCACTTGCACGTTGATGTAACGGATTTCTTGAAGAGACTTCTGAGTTATTTGAAAAAGGATGAAGTTTAAACCGTTCAGGTTTTCACAAAGCTCAATATTTACCCAAATCTCTATGAGAGAGTGTGTTTATTTATATCAATCTTCACATTGGATATGATTTCAAGCTGGTTTCATTTATTTAGATGTTTTTTGACGTGCAAATGAATAACCCAATCTTTAAGGAGAATCACACTTAAAACATATCAGTATTTTATTTTTCTCGGGCCCCGATAAACATAAATCCATAGAAAGCCACACAACAGATTTGCTGCTACAAGGGATATTGACGTTAGTTCTGTTAGAAATGATCAACGTTTGAACCACAAGAATTTCCGAGCAGAATCCTTGCATAGTTTATCTGATTCTAAGAAGTTTCAACCCAAGATGAGAACTGCCCCTAATCATCATGTAACTTACCTTTAAACCACCCTGGGTTATACTGTCCTGAAGTTGAAAGAGCAGAATGTGTGGTCAATGTGACCACGAAAACACACGGCTCGATTTCTCATTTGTGTTGAATTTAATGATGTCAAAACTCAACAATTACCCCATCAATACACTAGCAACAACTACAAACAGAATATCACACCTCCGATGAAACATTCGACAAATGAAATGACATGTCGTCGTAGCATTCATTTGGAAACTGTGAGTTACGGCCTCTTTAAAATTACAGCACCACTGGGAAGGAGCGTGTTATCTATGGCATTGCTCAGATTCGTACACGGACGTTGACTGGACGTTCAGGACGCAAATAACATGGCTTTCCCCAGATAGTTCCTGTGATAGTTCGCCCCATTGGAACGAAAATAGGCTCATCCCAAATATACAAAATTTCCATATTCAGAACCAAACAGGAAGAAAATACAACAGAAATTTAAAGAGAGGTAAATAAGAATTAAGACTGTGAGTGCTTGATTAGCATTGACACGAAAAACGACTTAATGAAAAGACTTAGAAATAAAACATCACTAGTTTCATAGAAATCTGCGTTTTGATTTCATGATCAATGAGCATTATATTTTTTCTTTTATTAATCAATATCCAAATCTGTGCACACCATCTGATAGTTTGCTGCAGAATCAGTTTGCTTCAAGTTCAACCCATTTCCCCATAGATTTGCAACGTAAGTTAATAAAACTCATTTAGTTAAGTCACTTTCATCATTAATTTGCAGTTCCCCTAATTATGCTTAACAAAGATGAGATGGTTTAAAAAAACAAATCATTATCTTTTTTAAGCTTTCTGATTTCCGATTATTTACGATGACATTACGTCAGACATAAACTGAAGGTAAGCAGACCGTGACTAGTTAGCGCTGTTTGACTCTTATAAACTACACCAATAACTGACACCAGTCCGTCAGCCTTACACATACATCTTATTTCGATATTGATGGGAATAGTCACCGTGTCAGGCATTTGGCAGTTGAAAACCTCTTAACGAATAGCCCAACATATCTGACTCGAATAATTCGTATCATTATCTCATATACATTTTATTGTTGTTAGAGGAATTATGGCATTCCAATAGCCTGTCCCCTGTGTCTGACTTTTATTACATGTAATGTACTGTAATAAAAATACTTGGGTTTACGCAGCATGAATCAAAGTTTTGTCATGAGACAACACATTCGGTCTTAGTCGACGTCTTCAAGGCATTGTTTGCATTTACAGTGTGTATAAAAAAGGTAATCCATGTTTACAGCTCAAAATAATATTGCCAACTAGTTTTATTATAGAGATGTGTAAGTATAATGTCCGTAAAGAGCAACTTTTCTTCTTTCCCATGATACCTCACTTGCATCACTGGTGTCATGCATGACAAAGTACCTTGCTTTTGAAAAGGACATTGTCAAGTCACACTTTTTCCAAGTTTGGCTTAATGGATTAAAGAATTAAGACACCGATGAATGGGTTCATGTTTTAAAGACAAGAGGTTATGTCACATTTCGTGCAAGTTATGCCAAAGCTTGGAAAAAGTGTGACTTGAAATTGTCCTCTTCAAGAGTAATGACTCCAGTAATGCAAGTGAGGTATCATTGGAATGCGCTTTAGGGATATTATGCTTATAGATCTCTACAATAAAAATAATAAGCAACATTTTAGCTGTAAACATGGATTACCTGTTTTTTGATACACGCTGTATGTGTTTGTGTAGGGGGTGAGTATGTGTGTGCCCTAGTATATGCGTGTGTGTGTGTGTGTGTTTTTTATAGATACATTGAACGTATAAATGTATGCTTAATTTAACATTGTGGGGGTAATTCGTAAGGTATCCTCCATAAAAGACTGCGTCAAATATAAAAAAGACAGCATTTCTATGTTAATTGAGACAAACAAAAAAAAAATTCAGATACTGAATATACGTGTGAGGAATGTGGGGTTGAGATTTTATGTGGGATTGGGCATCTGAGTCAAATCCACAAAAAACATCTTCAAGAAGAAGCCGACTACAGCATTTTTTTCGATAAAACCATGAAGGTATTTGAACCACGTTTGAATTACATTTTAAGCGCATCAATGAACACCCATTACAGGTGTAATGATGTAGAACTCAACAGCGAAGTAACGCAGATTTATGATCGTCTAGACACCGGAGTTTATAAGTCCGGAAGTGATCAGAAGTATCACCGTCTTGCATGCCTTTCAATCATATTCCTGCCAAGGGCTCACTAGATATGACATCTATCATTCTGAATTCCATACTCATGTCAACGAAAGTATTGAGAGGATGAGCATATAAGAGCCACCTCTATGTTTATAATCGGAAATCAGGTGCAAAGCTCTTACACTGACCGGAGAATGTACCTTCGTGGGACCTCTCAACGAAAGTGCGGCTCAACATCTTTATACCAAAAGGAGTAACTTGATTTAAAACAATACCCCCCCTCAAAAAAAAAAAAAAATCAGTCAGAAATACAGAACAGGTTAAATAAAATACAGTAACACAAGCAACAGCAGTTTCAACAGAATGCACAATAAAAGGCTTCCGAATTCCATAGTCCCCCGAAAAGTCTTGCAAATCTGCGGCATTATCTATGTGTCATGAATCCTAGATTTATTTTACAATTCATGTATTTTCTCGTGGTTTCAGGAAAAAAAAAAACAATATAAACATTTGCTTACATCAATTAATTTTCACAATTATGCACATAAGGAAAATAATTTTGCACATAACTCGTAACATGCCGAAGATATACACCACACAATACACACAATGTCCACAGAGCTGAAATTCCCCTGGCACGTTTAAGAGTGGAGCTTCACTTCGAATTGTAACTCTATAGTTGGGTGAAAATTGACACAATAAAACATCGCGCTGGGCGGAAGTTGTTTTCTTGAATATGCTTCATGATAAAATCGCCAGCTGTCATGCCCTGCACATCCACTCCTCATACAACAAAAAGAAATACCATATAACTTCCAGCATCATAGATCAAACAGCTACTTTTTATGCTTAAAAAAACCCTTATGTTTAGTTAAGATATCTATGATCAAAGACCTTGGAAAAAATGATAGTGACAAACCGCTAAATAATGATGTCATAGCGAAGCGAATGTTTAAATTTATAGTGAAATATTGACGCAGAAAACTTAAAATTACCAGAAGAAATAAAAATGTCACATAAACAACACCACTAATTGGAATACATGTATTTTTGGAATATTATTTTTATAACTGGATAGGTAATAAACTACGAAACTTTCCGAATACGTGGAAATGCAAACATTATGTTTATTTTTACGATGCGATAGTGCCTATATGTATCATTGCCAGTCACGACTCTTCTGAATCTATCATTATGTTTATTAAACTTCCCACATTCCTATAACCAGATAATGAAAATAAACGTTAGCCTTTATGGTGACAATGTTTTGACATGAATGAAAAAAAAACACTTCATACTCGTCACACGGGCAACAGTGGCTGATTTACGTGCTGGATGTATCTGGTAATAGTCACTATGTGAAAAAAAAATGACTTCCACTGTGTCATGCTTTTGATTTGACGGGAAGTCGCAATATTATTTTGGGCAACGTGTACAAAGAAAGCTTAAACAATTTCATTGTAGCAGTAATGGTTTGGAGATTTACACTTTGAAAACAATGTGGATGGAAGACAGAAGCATACGGAAACATACTTCAAGTTTCAAGTTTATTTCCACATTAATCTTTAAAAAACGTACAAAGTAAACAAGACATAATCAATCAAGAATACAAGTACATAGAGATACACATTAATATAACATGGTTAACATGATAAGATAAAGTTACTCAAGGGGAAAACGAACAACCCAAGGCATATAATATATATGAGCACGTGGAGGAATCAGATTCAGGCTGTGAAACCTATCAGAGTCCAATCCCTGGTAGATGAGGAAAACTATTTCAGTAACATTAAAGTAAGAAACACATAACACTCCCACCCTTCCCTACCCTCCCTAGGCAAGACTAGATGCAGTTAGTACAGATCCATGAAAGAACCTGCCATTAAGAACAGACAAACACAAAATCTGAAAAATTAACGTACCAAAACACTGAAAAAGATATAGAAAACTTACCATCCGAAAAAGCAAATTCGAATAAGGCATGTGGTACCTCATAAAATTTCTCCATAAATAGAAAAACAAATACACGAAGATAAAGCAAAAAGGGATGTAGATAACTTTACGTATTATGTACTGAAATGTGGATTGTTTTGGTTTAAACTAATTTGGCACACTGTACTTTGTGCTAAATATTTGTCATGTAAGGTTTTTTCTAATACTTTGATTGTCACTGTGCAGCTCACCCTTTTCTCTTCATATCTATGTTGTGTGTCTGGCCTTGCTATATCTTTCCCATGCCATAGATATGTTACAACGACTTTATTATCCACTTCATCCCAAGGAAATGGGTGAACAGGTGAATTTAAGCCCAGGTAGGATATCCTCCTAAACTCTTTGTTCGCTCCCTCCTATTTGTGGCAAATCTTTTCTCACGATTTACTTTGTTCGCAATGGTATAAGTTCAATTATGCAAATTCAGCCTGAATGTAGAACGCGACATGTGTTACCACAAATTGCATGTCGATGACTAGCTCCTTAAGACACGTGGGTACTTGATGAAGTATACGTGGTCCGATTGTGTTCGGTTTTGTGGAAGGGGTTAAAATAAAGGTTAATTTAGGAAAACATCTGATACTTGCTAAAGGATAACCGAGAAATTATACAAAACCACCTTACACATCATGGTTTCATCCGACCAACCGTTGCCGAAGTACTGTAAGACCCGTTACTTTTTAAAATATGATATTAAAGGTACCCTTGTTAATCTTGCAATAATGTTCATATATCTTTCGCACAGATTATGATCAATAAATATACACTCCTGCTCATAATTATGGAATATTTTAGAAACATTTTAGAAGTTGCCATTTTTCCGAAAACAGTACATCTGAGATTAATATTTGCTCACCCCAGGTGAAACAATTATAATCTAAGAATTTCAGAAATGCTGAGCATTTTGTAGCGTCGGACTCGACACTATAAACTGTGTTTATAAATGCCGGTATTGTAATTGTTGAGTCACGTGGTGGTTACGCGCGTTATTAGACTTGTAACAGACAGTTCTGATGTTAATTTATTGATAAGTGACATTAGATACAAATTTATCTGTTTTGGGGGTTGTTTTTTTTTAAAGTACTTTAATTTAATACTTTTTTCATGATTTTTGTGGATTTTTCAAAAAATAAATACGTAATTGTTATTGCGCTCAAAAGTATTTTAGTTTTTAATTTAGTCATCTCAGGAAATCAAAAACTTGCTTCACATACTGCGTTTTTATGAAATAAACACTTGTCTTGAAAATTTTGGACGATGTAGGAGAAAGAACTTAAGTATCAACAAAATATTCCATAATTATGAGCAGGAGTGTAAAGTGTATCTTTCCACATTGTGACGTCTTTATAGTTCCACAAATAAAAGTATATCTTGTTGCTAAAGACCTTCCTTTAAGAGAGGGAAACGTGACTGGAATATTTAAATCAGCACCTGATTTTACATAGCATCGTTCCATTGATGAACATTAGCAATGCAGATACACAACCACAAATACTTTATCTTTATTGGGAAATAAAACCAATTCATTGATGGAGCTAAGCACTTTCTTCGTAAAACACATAATTTCACCAACATATTGGTTATTTCAATTAATTACATGTCAAAGTGTAAAACGTCGCAAGCAAATTACAAATGTGTAAAACAAATAGCAAGAGTAAATATAAAAGCTATTACTAGGTGAGTTACAGAAATATTGCAATGGAGGAGCTGGTCATATTTTTTATTTTTGCAAATTTTACCTGAGAAATATATTGTTCATTTCCATAAAACAAGGTCGAAGAATTTTGTTGGTCTTATAATTAATTCTTAATTTCTTATCTTCCAAGAAACTGCTAAGCCGCTTTGTCATTAATGGGTACATATACACGAAAATCGCTTGTGAAGTCCCCCCCCCCCTTTTATGATCTGATGCATATTTCTCCATGTTTTGATTTTGATGATAATTTTGAAACATCTCACTTTCTAAACCACTTTTCCAAAAAATATCAGAAAGTTAAAATTCATTGAAGTTAAAAAACAAAAACAAAAACTAAACTCTCACCATGCGCTCATACTTCTGAGTCTAATTGTTACCTATTCCTAGGATCCGCATTCCCTGTCCTACATGCTAAGAATCTGGTTAATAAAATCATGCCCTTGTCATGTTTGTGTAAATGGTACAGGAATTGACTATTAGAACTTGTACTTTTCTCATATTAAACTGTTTTTTCTAATTGCTGGTACTCTTTAGTCTTTAAAACAATGACAACTAAACATGCCGAGGATCGATGAGATAAAATCGAACACCGGTTTTGCTGGATTTTAAAAGACATTATTAATTACAGCTTTGCGTTTATTGGGAACGGAGCTGAAGCCTCCCAACACCTCCAGAATCAGACATTCGCATAAAAAGGTTTAGATTTGATATAAATAACATTAGATGTCGGTTGGAT
Organism: Eucidaris tribuloides; assembly: GCA_001188425.1. Taxonomy (NCBI): domain Eukaryota; kingdom Metazoa; phylum Echinodermata; class Echinoidea; order Cidaroida; family Cidaridae; genus Eucidaris; species Eucidaris tribuloides. Next base: position 64,915 of record JZLH01S0078676.1, on the reverse strand, counting down.
TTCAATTACCATCAAGAAACATGGTCTTGGGTGTCTCAAGAACAGCGTCTCGACTACAATACTTCTCCTGGATGAAAGAGGTAAGTACTTGGGAAATGTTAATAACACTATGCAGTTACAAACAAGAGGGCGACATTTGTAACGCTGAGCATAATTAGTATACATGCACAAAACTTTTTCGGACTTAAGTTGATACTCAAAAAGGGTCTGAACATTATTTGTGCCGTAGACTATACCTCCAAAGGTCTTTTGTTCTAGCTACTCTTTTCAAGCAGTGGGTGATGAAATTACACTTAGATCGTAACATGTTAATCATCGTGGTATCAAAGATGAATTACACTTGTTTCCAGTCTGTTTGCAAGTTATTTATGTCTAAAAAGTCTTAATGGAATATGTGCCTAAACTTAAAGCAGATTACGAAGTGAGTTGCACAGTAGATACTCCTCCACCGAGAGTGGAATTGATCAAATATCAACAATTGTTTAGTAATTCCTCCCTTCCTCTGTTCCTGTCCAATGGAACTTCACATCCATGCCATTATCATGTTATACATTTGTAATAGTGCCTTCGTATAATGCATAGCATTACGTCATCAAATAAATGCATAGACAAAAAAAACCAAAGTTGATATAGTTTAGCAGTCATACATATCAACTTAAGAGTGTCTGGATACACAATCCATTATATCACAATACGCCTACCTGCCTACAGAAGGAACTTATAAATCTTAAACTAAGTCAGTTTTAAGTTTTTTTTTTTGAAAACTGAAATCGTACAAGCAATAGGTAAAGACGTATAGAGATTAGTCCAGTGTGTGGGATCCATGTACGAAAGCGCCCCCCCCCCACGAATAAACAGTCCCTGATACTTGTAGCAGTAAAGAGTTTGAGGATTTTAAGGTATATTGAGGTTACTGCAATCGTCGGAGAACCCCGGGGGGGTCATTCAACATATCACGTACGACGCACGCGCGTCCACAAAAAGCGTCGAAAAGGGTCTGTTTTCAGCCCTTCGATGTCGTCGACGTTTTCCTAAAAAAAAGGGGTGTTTTCAGCTTCAACTGCTTTTTTCGACGTTTTGGGTACTGATTACAAATTCTACCGTTTTTACGCGGGGTTTACGCCATTTAGGGTATATTTCTTTACCATTTTTACGCGGGGTTTACGCCATTTAGGGTATATTTTTTACCCGGTTACGTCCATTTAGGGTATGTTTTTCGACCGGGTTTCTGCGGGGGTTTACGCGCTTTAGGGTCCATTTTTTAAGTGTGTGGACGCGCGTGGGTAGCACAATATGTGTGAGTGACACCCCCCCCCCCCCGGGGCGGAGAACCCGCTGAGAAAGATGGAACACTGTTGTGCCCAGGCAATCCGAGCAAACACATGATTACAACTTACCATAGAATTACCCACGAAGTAAACCACCTGTGGAGTTTCTCTAGGTCAGTGTGTCAGCGATGCTGCTCCAAATAGTCCATCAATTTGCTATCCAACGATAACGCGTTCGCTGAGTATTAAAGACAATGCTGAGTGGCAACCGATTTCAATGGTTCACACAATACTTCTCAATGCGGGTACAGAACTGCGTTGTAGAAAAAAAAATAGAGAGAGGAAGAGAGAGTAAGTTTTATGACTTCATCTTGAGAAACATGGCAATCCAGACGGGTCTTTCGACCGACTGATTTCTAGCTTTACTTATCGAGCCCTCAGGGGGTCTCATACATCATACATGGTATGCCACAAATCACGGCCTAAATGACTTCTGTAATATCGGTACAGATGACAGGGTGGGATTTGGATTTTTTTCATCTTCTTTTCACCTCTACCGCGTTCGGAAGCGATGAGATCCCCGCCCAGGCGATTTAGAACCATGTCACTGGATATCAAGACACTTTGTCCAGGTGCGTTTATAGTACCGACATTTTATTAACATTTAATTCGGTATTTTCTTCAGGGATGATGTCTACATTATGCGGCCAAAATGATAAGATCGATGAAAATCCGCACTCGCGCTGAACAGGATGGCGTTGGGAGTGACGGGTTATTGAGTTTCTCGTGGGAAGTACTCACTCGAATCGATTCTTAACTCGAAGAGCAGAAAGCGCTCTGCTTTTCGACATATATAGCAATTAGATTGATGCTAAATCAAGCAAGTCAACCGTTTAAGCTTCTCGAACTCTCTGCCACCAATTAAAGCAGATATTTTCTCTACACCACGGCCAGTATTCTCATCACTTTGAAGCTCCTTGCTTTGATCATCGTATTTTTTTGCACACTGCAAAAACAGAGGTGTTGAATCAACCCGTTGAAGATGGTTTGACTTTCCTTCAGAGTGTATTTCCCATAGACATCGATACGAGATATCTCGTGTTTAGTCTTCAACGGGTTTAACATAAACATTTATTCCTCGATAGAGAATATGGTTTAAAATTTTAATCTGTGGAATTTTATCAATCCACTTGTGATAACACCGAAAAGACTAATGCCAAGAGTAGGTCTTTCTCTTTTAAAACAAGAATATAGTTTAAGTGGATCAGACAGATTTTGCATCACTCGTTCACAAAATGTGGCATTGCGACGCCTAGTCTGGCTTCCAGACGCAAGAAATTATCCTATTTCCTAAAGAAATTAGGCCTACTATCATCAGTTAACTGTTTTGAACTAAGACTAGTTTCCTGAGGTAGATTTCCAGAGTGAAGGTAGAAAAAGTCAGAGAGGGAGTGTTAGTACTCTGGGTATGGAAAAAGTCGTATGGTCTGGAACCGAGACAATGCGACGCCAGGCATCAGAATTTGACATCGGACTCACGGAAAATGATTCATTTTGACATATTGTGGTTTTAAAGTCATTTGGGAGCAGATATCAACCCTTGCATTTCTTGCGGGAAGAGGTTATTAAGCTCCGCCCCCTCTGAATTTTGATTTTATCAATTTCTCCAAACACACTAAGCAAATAGGTTCAACTTTGCACCTTACTGAAAGGTATATGCCTACATTTACAACTAAAGTGCAGGATTGCACCATTAAAAATAAAAAACAAAACAAATGATTACAACGTCTTTAGCATGACCGGGAAGGGGTTCGAACCCACAACCTTCCGGAAATGAGGCGTTCGCTCTAACCATTAGGCCATCACGCCTGGCCATGAAGGTGCTTATTTGCACCTGATCAAATTGTGTTAAAGGGAAATTATTTTCAACCTTTAAGGGATTATTTTCAACTTGTAAGGTGCAAACTTGCACCTGCCCATGCAGTAGGGCGGATATCCGCCGCGGAAAATGGCTATGCACCTTTCCCCGCAAAGTTGCACCTTTATTTTTGTAGTGTGAAAGAAGGGAACATTTCATAGCCGGTGATTTTCTGGATATTGATAGATGATATAGTTATATTTAAAAGAATGCATATGATTAATTTTATTTTCTCTCTTTTTTTCAAAGTTATACACCGTCTTTTAAAATAAAGTTTTAACATATCTCATATCTATGACAGGCAACATCTATGCGATGCATTAATATCCCAATGTTTTAATTGTACTGTAAATGTCAGTCATGGTGGTATTGGTGACTTAATTTTCACGACACTGAGACATAAGTGGATTCGTCCGAGAATATGATCAATCACTTGAAGGAAATAATGGCCCCTGGGAATTATCAATTACTCTCATAATTCCTATAATTATGATCATGGGCCAATTGGTAATTCAAATTCATGAGGTTTTGGGTGGTACAGAATTTCGGAATTGCGTTGAAAAGAGACATGGTAAAACCAAAGAGTTTCACCTCCCTGGGAAACTTCCCGGTATGCACGTACACGCAAGTGATTGGAAAGCAAAAGCACATACACACCACACACACACGCACACACACCACCACAGCACACACCACACACACACGCAACACACAACCACACCCACACAAAACGCAAACCAAACCACACAAAACACACACATTACACCACACCACACAGACAAAACACACACATACACAAACACAACAAACACACACGCACACACACAGACATCGCACACACATCCCGCGCACATACACGCCACAACACACAAACACAACACACATACATGCACACACGACACACAGACACGCACGCAACGCCACGGCACGCACACACACACACACACACATACACGACGGATATAGAGTTCGATCTTTATAGTTAGCATATTCAGCTAATAGCCATGGATATAAATGCGTGAATAATGACATTCAATCCTTCAGTAAAATATCTGAAGTAGGTAATTGTCAGAATGATTGTACTAAAGACTACTCTGTCGCTCTTCAAATATGTGTTTCGATTAATTTCCGAACTAGGATTTCTTCCAGTTCCTTTAGTAGGACTTGATAGAACTAGTTGGTACTGTGGTTCGCAATAAACACAACTGAAATGTTTCAGTTTTTCGTGGGTATGTGGTGTTCACAAAGACACACGAAGCTGACTCTAAAATCTCGTGTTAATGCCAGACGTTCTCAGATATCTACACGCGGAGTTTGCAACTACACGACAATGTGTTTACATCTGCCATTAACCTAACTCTCAATGCGTCATTTGCAAATTCATCGTTTTCCTTGTTCAGAGACCTCGTGATTTTTCTTTAAAGGCTCTCTGTCATGAGGGAATGAAAAAACGCCCTCTTTTGACTTAAATTATAAAAATGGGACGCTTATTATACCCATAATGCAACAGAAACAGCCATCTTAGTTTGGTAAAATGCAAAATGTATTTTTCACCGGCAGTATGTGGACTATGACACGGCAAAGGTCCATATTCGCTAATATTTGCCTGTATTTTAAGACTCAACTGTTCACATCCCATGGTCATTGGGTCTTTTGAACTAGATCTCCAGATTTACTTGGGAGCATAGTGCTAGAATCCCAAGAAGGTAACAGGTGACCAATTTCCTCTGATGTTGAGTAATCTCTCAACTAAATGTAACTTAATTTTGATAACAATAAAATTAGTTTTACGAACATGGGTGTATCAGCAATAATAAAACGCCGAACTATCCCAAGTGTCTTGTTTAGCAGTGTTTAGAGTATTTTAGATCAGGACATCTAACTCCAGGAAAGATTATCATGTTTTAATTTATTGGACCCCGAAAAAGCAAGATCTGCACTTGTGTGAACCATTTCACTCAAATGAATGATATTGGGAATGAGGTGTCACAAGACGAACATATTATTGGCAGAAGTGAAATCAAAAAGCTCTACAAGACAACAAACCTCTACGTACCACTCGGACAAATAAAGGCAAGAAAACAAACAATTTTAATAGGGATGCTCTCCCTAATCCCCCAGAAAATAACAAACTGAAACATAAACTTAGTCACTTAGGACATTACCTGAAACAACTACCCTACTGAATTATCCAGGACAACTACCGCTGGTGACAATTATCCAGGAAAATACCCCTGTCTCCGGAAAAAGAGCTCCAGGAAAATTAAGAAGTACATTAAGGATGCTACCCGTAATCTGCCAGAAAATGACATAAACATAAACATATACTTATCCAAGTGATAAGTGATCCGGGGTGGGGAGGGGAAGGGGGGTAGTTGTTGCGGTTATTATCCTGAGGTAATTGTGTGTGGTGACGAGCAGGGGTTCTTGTCCTATGAGATTTGTTCGGGTTCGCGGAATCTAGAATCTTATGCATAAAACTTGGGTATGGCGCCGTCATAGTTTTTCCGACAGATGTGGAAATCATTCAGAAGCTGAAGTTGGTTATGATAGTTTGTTCTTCCATAATCACATTTATTCAACCTCTAAGTTTTTTTTTCTGATCAACGTAGTCATACCTGCTTTAATCACATCAACATGAAAAATGGCGTTACTGTGAATTCAGGCAATTGGAAAAGTTTAAAAGGATATACGCGTACCAAATCTATGCTTTTAGAAATAAAAAAGTCAGTTTGTCCAATAATTAGCTAGAAATCGTTAAGAGCAAAACAATACAGTACATAAATCCTTCATGCTGTGACAGTTTTGGAACGCGGAAGCCTAATGAGAACGTACAGTTCCAAATTTTCTTCTGAAACTCCCCGTGTTTGTATCAAATACCTTCCTTACTTCCTTACTTCCTTACTTCCTTACTTACTTCTATAGCTTGCACAAAAAACAATATAGGCCTACACATTTTATGGTAATGATTTCCGCAGACATTGTATTATCACGTACCTCAGTAATCAGTAATAATACCCGACACATTTTTCGTAACATCTTCGTAGAAAGAGGTCACTGGGCAACATGTGGCATCAAATGTGATTAGGTCTGATACATTTTTGACGCTTGTAAATGTCTAAATTGATCACGTTTGTAATAAATGAGAGTGATTGTAACAAGGTAATCCCAGATGTATATGAAATGCCACCCCCTAAAGAGGTAGGATATGAACTTCATTATCCCCACGACCTCCTACAGCATTTTTTTTTATATGAAACTAGTAAACGTGATCCTTTTTAACCCTTTGCACGCTAATGTTGCAATTTTGCACATTCGTACAATTAAATTTAACAATCGTAATAATTACTTTTCTCTGTTACGTTTGTACTAGAATAGCTAACAAATTACAATAATGCTTAAGCAACATCTATAGAATAATTACCAGTATCAATGGTGCAATAAGGAAAGCAACATTTAAAGAAAATACCAAAATAACAATCGTCATTATTATCACCTCAAAATTAATTCAGCGTGCAAAGAGTTAATACATAACTATATCTACATAATCATGCACATAATACATGGATGTAATAATTTCTTCAATGTATTCCGCTTTTAACTACCATTAGATTTATATGTGTTATCCATTCGGACCATTTAATAGCTAAACAGAATGGTAGAACTAAACATAGCTTGTAAGGTCTACTCTAGTCCAACTTTTCAATTTATATAACACGCGAAAATCTATGGGTATAATCGAAACATTTTTTTATAGCGTTTCTCAGATCAACGGCTTATTCATCTTTCCCTTGCGTGTAATTACTTTTTATTCTTTTACTACGTTCTTTTGAGAAAAAAATGCAGCGTAGTAATCTCTCACGGAAATTTAAAGGAAATTCCTTTTAAACTCGACCAAAACCCATAAAATTAAAATTTTCATCAGTATCTTTTTGCAGTAATATGTTGTCAATTGACACGGACGCAAGATGAGCACTTTTTGATGAGTGCGATTACAGCAGAACGTCATCTTTTTTGCTCATTAATATGAAGAAATCCAGCCTATTTTCAACTCCCCATATAAAAACATAAAGGAAGGGAGGAAGAAAAATTAAAGAAAGATCACAGAAAGGTAGCAGAATAAAGATGAGGATATATTTTACATTACGCTTTACCAAATCCTTTGCATTGAAAAAAAAAATACGATGACACCGTGTTTGTTTATTGGACTTAAACTGCCAGGTTATTAACCTCGTGAAGTTAAAGGTAGGCCTAAGTGACATGATTGGGGTTAGTCCTCAACCTGGGGTGAAACTATTCTAGAATCAAGTAAACTGTGCAAGGATTGTGCTGTGAAAATTTGGTAGTCAAATGTTGATTTCTTCAAAAGTACCTACCATCAACATGTCTAAATGTGGAGTGTAGCTCTCTGTGGACTGTATTTCAATCGGGGTTCGAGAGAAACAAAATGCCAGCATGTTCATGCTTGATCCGGGTTAAGTAAACAAATTCAAGGCAAATCCTTCCATCCATGAGATACACCCCAGCTGGTGTATAGACTGGTATCATATATCTTTCAACCAGTCTGATTCTCGAGGCATTTTTTTTTATTTCTCCCAGTCGTGTCACTGGCTTTTGATATCGGAGGCCAAGACCTATGGCTTTAATTCAGAAACGATGTTTGTTTTCACTTCTTTATTAAAAAAAAACTATGAATCCTCGTCAAGTCTTTATGTGTCATGGAGCATTATTCCACAGTACCAAATTATTTGGACTATCTCAAGTTGTGCAAAAGAGATACTATCTTTTTAAAATGTATTATGTGCACCGAATGAGTTACTACTGAACACTGATACATGCAATATGCAGAAGAAAGGGTATCACTAGAATAATCATTTGATACATATATTATGTAGCTTTTGTCTTTGGGTGTATCATGACGTGTGTTTTTTTTGGTGAGGACTCACGCGTGCAATTTTCTGACGGTTCCATCGATACACGAGCAAAACTCATAAAAGGTTAATAATACTTCTCATTTGTTTCGAAGATCGCGTAATTTCTGTGCGACCAGGAGTCAGGACCTTGAAAGATGACATTCGACACAATTTGAAAGGTGAATGTCTGTGGACGAGTTCCGTCTTTCCAATAACAGCGAAAGCAAGAGAATGGTCACCCACTTTGTGACGCGATGCCTAGCTTCTTTTCACAAGTTGCAATCGAAGATGTGACATTTAGCATGTGTTGCACTAGATTCTAAATTCCTGTATATACTCGGTTGTTGGATAAGCACACACACTAAACAGTCATTCAGACATTACCATGGCTTGTGATGGATTGTTAAAGGGCAGTGACACGATTGCGAGAATTGAAAAATTCATCAAGAACCAAATGAGTTGAAACATTACGATACAAAAAATACACTATGCAGTGGATTGAGAGTATATTGACGCTGGCAGGGTTTGTCTTAATTAATCATTATTATTATTATTTTTTTTTGCTTGAGATGAAATAAGCAATAAATTACCAGTATTGAATAAGTCTCTTGCCCGTACAGAAATTTATTCCACAGAAAGCTACACAAGAAATTTCATCGTAAAAACAGCATTTTCTGATAATAATTGTAGAACAAAGAGGAAATGTACGACGATGGCATTTTCACAACAGAAATGTAAAACAGTATACTTGATTCTCGGGGGCATTGTGCCCTAAACTGAGGAATACTTCCAATCTGGTTATATCCCTTTAATTTTAAACAAGGCTCAGGAAAAGGGCTATCTATAGAAAACGGGCTGTGTTAAAGGCAGTTACCCACGTGTTGATACCTAAGTTTAAAACAAAACACTTTTATGAATCTGTTGTAGAGTTAACTTTAAAGTGTACACGCAGCTGGGCTACCAGTGAATATTATTCGTTGTAGGTGTAACTGCATGTTATTGTAAAATATAAGATTAATTAGTTATTGTTAAACATAGATACTTTTTTAAGATGGACTTTTATACTCGTATAAATAGTTAGATAGACTTTCAAAAATTCAAATTTTGACAAACTCATGTGAAAATTTAATCGCGTTCTCTTTTAAATTTAATTTAACTGTAAAATTTTCAGGCCTTAGATTTATTTAAGAGCACTAAGAGGTTGAAATAAAGATACATACGCGCCTATTTATCTGAAGTGAAAAATAAAATGGTGAGGGGTATATGCAGATTAAAAGTTAAATCTACAACTCACATACTGGCCATCCTTACCCACTGCTACGTGAACACTCGTCACATGCGTATTTTGTGTATGGAAAGCAGAAAGGGCATGGAGATGAGGTTAAACATAAACAAAAATGAACAAGGTGTTTGAATATGGTTTTAATAAAAACGAAGAAATAATACTTTTATTTCGATATAAAGAACACGGACATCATTCATTATACACTCATGCTCATAATTATGAAATATTGTAGAGAAATTTTTAGAAGTTGCCATTTTCCGTGAACGGTACACCTGGAATTAATATTTGCTCACCCTAGGTGAAACAATTATAATCTAAGTATTTCAGGAATGCTGAGCATTTTGTAGCGGCCGACTCGATGCTAAAACCTGTGTATATGAATGGCAGTATTCAGAGTTGTTGTGGTCACGTGATGGTTACGCGTGTTATTAGACTTGTAAAAGACAATTCTGATGGTAATTTAATGATAGGTGACATTGGATCAAACTTTATCAGTTTTTTTTAATCACTTTAATTTGATACCTTTTCATGATTTTTTGTGGAATTTAAAAAAGTAAATGTATAATTATTATTGCGCTCAAGTGTATGTTGGTTTTTACTTTTGTCATCTCATGAAATCCAAAAATTGCTTCACATATTGCGTTTTCGTGAAATAAACACTTTAAAATATTTGACGATATAGGAGAAAGAACTTAAGTATTAACATAATATTCCTTAATTATGAGCATGAGTGATAAAACGTAACACACAACACACACATACACACACGCACACACGCATACACGCACACACACACACACACACACACACACACACACACACACACACACACACACACACACACACACACACACACACACAACAACACACACACACACACACGCGCACACACACACACACACAAACACACACACATAAAAGCACATACAGAGTCAAACAAGAATAAGTGTGCTATATTCAAGTCTTGTTCTTTCTTTTTTTCAACATTCTTCAAGGGGGAAGGGGGTTAACCGTCCTTTTTCATACCCTAAAATAACCTGTCACTTGGGAAGTAGATTATGTGGCACTCGAGGAGTTAATCCCTTTCTACGCTTTAGCCTGTAAAAAACAGTTTAGTCCTATTCCACCCACCGGTTAGTAAAAGGAACCTTGCACCGTGTTTCGGCAGAGCTAGTCATGTGATTTGATTTTCATCGCCTTCCAAACACGGGTATATAGATAAAGTACGACATCTGAAATCGCGTATTGATTGGATAGCCGAGGTGTACCACAACCTCTTGATGAAAATGTTCCTATCCATCTTCGTTCAAAAGCACACTCTTAACAGTTCAATGATAGCTTGCCTTCGGGAGATATAACGCGAAATAAAACTACAACAACAGATGCAGTAGGATTTCTGGGAAATGTGAAGTTTATACCACCCCCGCCCGTATAATACTATTTCCCTTGTCTTGGTTGTCTTCCTGCTCTTGTCCGACGATCTATCTATATCCGTTTCTTACTCAGTCCCACTCCAAAATCGCTCAAATACACATGTCAGTCACTGTTTTCACGTATAAATCAATCTGTTTACACCAGTCTACAATCATCACGTGGAGTAACGACGTGTGGTAGTTGTTTGTTTTAGCCCCACACTATTTTTCTCCTCCATCCGTACCATTGCTTTCAACGATAAAGGCAGTGCTGGATCTTGGCATTTTTTTTCGTACTAGCTAGCCTGGTAGATAACTTTTAAATGTTACTAACCCAAAAAGGATATATTAACCTAACATGTATAAAAATTTTATCCGTCATCCTTTCAGATAACATTCTATATTACTCGTTCAACGTTGAAATCACCCGCTATGGGCGGGTGGGTTCATATTTTCTAGCCCTGGCAATAAGCCTTCCGAAGCCTCCTTGGTATTAACCATGAGTTGTGTCAGCATAAGCAATACACACACAATGCGTGTATACAGTTGCCATGTTAGATTTTGAGACAAACTCTTCCTTTCCCGATAGTTGGGAAATTTGCAAAAACCGATATCTAACGCTGATGTTAATGTATTGTAAGTTTGATTATTTCAATGAAGTTACTCTTTTAAGAAGATATTAAATGTTGTCATATTGGTGGTGGTAATCGTTTGTTTTACTTTTCACTTTTACGTTCATTTCTAAAAAAATAACTACCCTTATACCTTGAAAAGGATTCAATTAATGGTTTTATATTAAAAAAAAAACC
>JZLH01S0078671.1:5987-18950 GCA_001188425.1 Eucidaris tribuloides | reverse complement strand
GGAGTTTTCATCGGTGAGTACCCACCTCATTCACAACACTCATATAAATAATTGCCTGAAACATGGCCTAAACAGTCAGTTTTATTTAGGGCAAATTGGACTTTCGACACGGACACATTGACTGGTAATACGTTAGAACCAATCTACAATAGATGTGAACCTACCTAACCTAGATCTACACCACTGTACATGCACGGAACCTACCCGTATGGTACGATGAAACTAGGCGAAGGGGGCGGATTGAAACTTATTTATTTATTAACATTAGTTTTTGTTTTGCTATATAACTTCCGGACTTAATATTTGTTGCTTTGGCTGATTCAAATGACCGGGACAAATGAAGCTGTAATGAAGCTCTCTGCCAATGTAGGCTGACAGTTCCACTTCAATTTCAGTCCGTGACGAGCCCATGATTTAACTTACAGTGCACAATGGCCCCGCAGTGGCCGCGGATAGGCCTGTCTGTGGTGTGCATGCAGCTGTAACTTGGAAGCTGGAGACGGCTGGAGAAAGTAAATCTTTAAACCGTAGGCTATGCTTTAGATCTGTTAAATTTACATGACGTATTTTCAAAGTGATAATTACTAATAGCAATATGCGGATCGACATGAAAATAAAAACTTGTGGCTTGTGAGGCAGTAAAGCATTCTGAGCTGCTTAAGATTTCCCGCATTGTCGATCGGTGTTCAATTGAGAACTAAACGTTAGACTAATCAGACCTAGCACGGCAACAGACCTCAAAATTTATGTTTCCAATCAAGATACTGTTCCTAGATAGTGCACAAAAGTCAAAAACACAAAAGGTTTATCGATTTTTATTTTTTTTTCAGATCTAACGTTAAACATGAGTTTTGATCACTTTTGTTCTATCAATCTAACAGACTAGCTGTCATGTTTTTTTTTTCTACACGTCTTAACTTAGACCGACGGGGTCTGTCCGTTTCCTTCGGGGACTTCTCATTTAACAGTATTTGACATTAGGGACTGACCGAGACTAAATGAGAAGTCCCCGAAGGAAACGGACAGACCCTGTCGGTCTAGTCTTAACTTACTGAAGAATTACTCTACATTTCTTATCATTTATTTTCTTCCAGGTACTAGTAAATGCTTCCATGCATTGCAGTTACTGGAATTCATCACTGCTCGACTTTCAACTTATGGAATTCAAGATTCCATCCAGTTGATTCACCTAATAATTACAATGTAAGCTCATAAGTAGACATGCTTTACATTAAAAAAATCTAAGTTAGATGTATGAAGATTTCTTTTATTCCCTTTATTATTTAAAATTAAGACAAATTAAGAAATAGAGTTACATACTGTATCAACTTACAATTTGAAATAGATGTATTTGCTCACAATACTTCAGTTTTAAGCTCCTTTGTTTCAACTGAGGCATTTAATTTGATTCAGAAAAAAGGCAATGCTACTCTTCCTTTCTTCAGTATCAAATCAGGATGGTTGGGTCATTATTTGTAATAGTAGCAGGGGAAAAATCATTATTTTTTTCTTTTCAGGGGCTACTTTTCCTGTTTCAGTGTTTACGAAATATTCTTTTGTATGGAACCCTGTGGCAATTTACGGGGGCTCTTTTGAACATGTCGGGAGCTGTTTTGGCCATGTCGGGGGCGCAATCGCCCCGAGCCCCCGTGTATTATTTTCCTTGTGTAATAGCTGATATAGTTTGTGAGAAAATGTTGCATTTTTTAAAGTTTATTATTATTTCAAAATTTCCAAACTGACCCTGCGTAGATTCTGGAAACCCAATTAAGATAACTGTTTGTTCTACAGTAAGTACATGTATAATACAAACAGAACATGAAAATGTAAAAAAAAAATGAACTCATGGAAAATATGCATAAGTCAAAAAAAGGTTTCTTGTAGTAGGTGAGTCTTGTGATCTTGTAATTGAATATGTAAATTTACTGCTATTTCTTTATCTACTTTATCATTTATCACAGGTCATCAATTTGATTAAAATCATAATGGCAGACTTGCAAGCATATTTTCACTCTTGGACTTCAGTATGAATTCAGTTTCATGTCCACCATCATCCAAGCAAAGTCATATTCTTCACTGTGTTCTCTGCATCTTCTCTACATCTTGATCACTACTGATGAGCATCTCATTCTGTAATATTTTGAGATATCCTGGATCTGCATGGAAAACCTGCACTTCATACCACCAATTATTTGACACACTGAGCGAGCAGACGATGTCTTAAAAATCAGACTGCTGGGTTCAGCTTCTCATATAGGATAAAATATGTGATTTCAGAAATGAACAACTACTTTTCATGGAAAGGATTGCTTGAAGGTTTCGGTTTTGTTCTTGAACTGTTGGTGACCAGTTCTACCAGGTGTAAAACTTGAAAAGCAAATGAATGGACAACCAGCTCATTGAAGTTTGTATACCAAGCTAGTTATATAACATGTACGTGTACACATACGGATACACATGATTTATGACCTAGTTGTACATCCAACATCACTTCGAAATTTGGTGACAATGCCATACTCTTTCTGTGTAAGTTTTCAGTCATTTCTCTTGCCCATATCTAAAAATGTTCAAGGACTATACGTGTATATGCATTGTATTGTTCTTATGAAGCAATATGTAACCATACTATAAAGTGGTGTGAGACGTAAAGGTTAAGTTATCTCTGTTTGGGCTATCAAAACAACAGACCTTGCACCTTGTAAAATGCTTCCAAATTCATCTTAGCCTGTTCATGCCTGAGAAAATTTCATGCTACATGGAAAAAATAGTGAAATACATAATGTACAAAGTCACTTGGCTTAATTTGCTCAAAGTTTCAAGTTTGAATTTCTAAACATATGCTGGATTCACTCCATCCACATCGAATGTTCGTGGAAAAGTTCCTTTAATATAATAATCTGGATGAAAGTTCTGAATCAGCTAAATATTTACACAGAAATATCTATGCATGTCAAGATGTAAGACTGTAGTTGATCTTTCCAATAATTCATATTCACTTGACATATTTTTTTTTTGTAGTTGCACTACTTTATTACCAATGCAAGAAAGGGAAATTAGATGTTTACATGCAATGCATAACATAGTAAAAGACAAAGCATAATACAGGTAAATGAAAATGTTACCACATATGACAAACTTAGTAGTTAAAGGTCATTGGTTTAAGCTTTTACAGTAAGTAGCATAAGCGATATTTAAGAACTAGAATAAATATTGGTTGGCATTGGTAAATTGATGGAACGGACGGATAAAGTGATTCATTGCAAGGCACTCTCTCAGAACTTACAGTCTGGAATATATTTAGATGATAAAAAAAAAGATTTCTAATTGCAATAATTGAGAAATATATGTGGTATACAATCTTGGAGGAGAATTTTGTATTTTCATATAATAGAATACAAAAGAAAAGGTGGGCTTATGACATCACCCTCATTTGGACACAGCCTCGTTCACTATTTTGGGAAAAATTGTAAATCACAGCCAATTTTTTTTTTTTAATAAGTAATTAATTTTGTTATAGATTTAGCGTGTAAAAAATTAAAGTAAAATCGACTAGATATTAAGGATTTTAGATGAAAATTATGATGTTGAAAAAAAAACCAATACAATGATGTGACCCCAAAATACGAATTTCGTGTTTTTTTTTTTTTGGGGGGGGGGTACTCGCATTAACTGTAATTTAAGAATTCCATAACTTTTTCAATTTTATCAAATTTGTAAAAAATAAAAAATAAATCAATTTGTTAGTTGAAACTCCTAATGTTTACTGTTGTAAAAACTAATATATTCAGTATTTTTAATTTCTCTTCCATGTTAAATTGTTTCAGAATTAAAGTTGTTATACTTCACTGAAATGAATGTATCTGTGCCGTATTCCTTTTCTTTTTTCTTCTTCTTCTTTTTCAATTCAAATCTGTGTAAGGTGGCAAATATAGGGGATGGGAAGGGCACGCTATTGAATATTTCGGTATCCTCATATCTTGTCTAAATGTAATGGAACACATATTGTTCCAAATTGTGGTACGTTTTGAAAGTGAGTGGTTTGTGAGAGCAGAGTTTCTGAGCGATTTGAGAAAATTGTGCGACTCAATGAGGAGTAGCCCTTCACACCAAATCCGAGTCATTACTACACCAAAATGGGTTACTTACAATGCGGGAAACGACACCGTATCAGATTGAAATTGTGATCTTTTGATTCGGAAATCCGTGTCATTTTGCTGGAATAGATTGCACCTGACTGACCCCATTTCCGAGTCAAATTTGACACTTTCCGAGTTAATTTGACGCCACAGAAATGACTCGGAAAGTGACTCGGAATCCGAGTGAAATCATTTGACTCGGAAGTCCGAGTAGCTTTCACTCGGAAGGAGTTGACTCACAGCTGGCGCCATTTCCGAGTCACATGTCACACTTTCCGAGTTATTTTTGACGCCGCAGAAATAAGAGTGTAGTAGAAAGAAGGATCATGTAGGTAAGAATATTTAAACTGGAAACATTGTTAAATAATGCGTTTAAGGTACTAAACACACACAAACACACACAAACACAGACACACACACACACACACACACACACATATATATATATACACACACACACACACACACACATACACACACATACCTATACAAGTACTGAAATTTTGAAAACAATCTTATCTACGAAAAAAGTTCTTGAAATGTTTCCATTTTTTCACGTTAGCGATTCATTTCTGGTTTAGCACCAAGCATTCGACGTAGACAAGGTTTTCATCAGCATCATGATTAGATTGTTGCTGATCAGTGTTAATAAGCACTCAATCTGCTGATGCAAAAGTGTCGCTGTCATGACTACATGGTTCTATCTCAGAGTGCAAGAGTCCACCTGTTATGATCCTTTGAAGGCAGGGAATCTCATAAGCATTCTTTCAGCACCCCAGCAATTTTTCACTCGTGTCCTCAGGCTATTTATGAAGGACATGTGAAATCCAAAGATCAGTAATTACCTAAAATATAAAAATAAATGCACCAAACAGTAGGTCCATGGTTCGACTCAGTGCGAAACTCACTGAAATGGGTCAGTTTAGTAGTAGTATTTCAGTAATCATGAATTGTCCTATGAAAAATTACAAATAAACATACAAAATCTCACATTATGATACCCGATGAGCACACAAGCATTGTGAAGGTCTGAAAGTAGGCTGGTAGACTAGAAGAATTTCTTTTTCTGCTAGGCAATAATTAAACCTGGGTTTCTGTCTCCTATACTTTGCTAAAGATTCTTAAAGTGATAGGCTAACATTGTGGAGCTTCAATTTAAAAAAAAGTCAAATTTTGATATCTGAGCTACATAGTAGTGTTCATATGGACAAATAAACACCCTAGAATAAAAACAGTTTGGAAAGTTACACTGCCAACGGCAAGTGCATGAATAAACAATTAAAACTCGGGGCGAGTTTAAACAGCCTAGGTGTACACACAGTAAGTCTATGGGAGAAAATGGGTAGGTGAATCAACTTACGATTTTCACTTTTTTAAAGCACTAAATAATTATTTTGAAATACAATTTTTTTCAGGGCGACATTTTCAAACCTTACCAAAGACAATTGTAGCATGAGGAATCATGTAGCTCAGATTTTTTTTTAACTGTGGCAAATGTTAGCCAATACCTTTAAGTACAGTGTTAGTTTATGCCTGACTGGGGAAGAGAATGACTGCCTTTAAGAGTTCCATTCCATCCCTACCAGTGTCCCTAGCGAATAAAACGGACTGTTGATCTCACTCATGAATATTGACGACATGTCAAGCTTGTGTGTCCGAGCTGGAAAAATCGATAGAATGCTAACCTCTTAATTGCTGTTAACCATCAGTCATGCAAAATACATGAGGCCTCAACAAATATCTAAAGGTTCTGACCTAGTAAAATACTCCATTTCATTATGTCAACAGATAAATGCAACACAGTTAGTTGAGCTTTACTGTAACGCATGTGAATTTAATACGTTTCTTAAAAATATGCATCGACGGACATATTACTCATCTTACATATCTCTACACTGAAAAAAATCTTAAACAATTATAGCAAAGATATCTTTACAAAATGTATGTTTAGCTTATTGACATTTAGTTTTTAAAAACTGGACACAGATGTTTAGTGATTTGACACACGACTTAACCTCTAAACATGTTTACAAAGTGATAGCAAGAATGTTTTTAGAAATGCGTTTACTCCCTAAACACAGTTTTTATTGTTCAAATCAAACGTTGACGTGTTGTTGACAGTTTTTTCTCATTGGTAATCGGTACAGATTGTATGAATATTGTCAAAAAATATATGCGTTATAAAAGCTATGCGTAATGAACCATTAGGTGTGTGTAACGCATTAATCCTGCATAATATCAACCCAAATTGCATACAATATATTATGCCATGAATAAAGAGAAAAAAAGTCCACAAGCCTAATCTTTTATTCAAGACCCCCCAAAACACATAACAAAACATAATACATAAAACACTAAACCCATTCAGTAGCCTCAATGACCCGTAGTTGCTCTCGCATTTATGTTTTCGATGTTTTGCGAATGCGTCCAATGATCATAAGCGAATTTCCAAGAAGCATTTCAAGGTCTTCGCTTACAAGACGCCACAGTCATCTATATGTAAAAGTATTATACAATACTAATTTGATTTTATAATGAACATAATTTTGAACAATGAACAATTTTTGACTAGGTCATTTATTTCAGTAAAGGACTGATAAGAGTTTTCATAAGAGTATTTCTATGATTATTTTAACAATTAATCTGACCAAAAGCATCGGCACCTGCAATGTCGAGCTTTAATTTTTGAGGCGGGCGATTTTTGAGGGAAAACCCGAGGACGGCTTCATTAGGTTTTCTTGATAGTTTTTCCCGGCATCTTTAAAATGAATTGTATACTATATAGTTGTATACTAAACTATCTAGTGGTCCTAGCACATCAGTTATCATCCAAAATACCCGTATGGTCCGTTCGTCCATGACCAGTATCACAAAGTATCTTATACGGCTAGTAAATAGCATGCCCCGGAACCAATCGGCCGAATTGGGCCAGGAGATTGGATCTCCCGGAACCCCCATCACTATCCCTAACCCTAACCCTAACCCTAGATTCGTTCCGGAAGAACTAATCGGCGCCTAGACCCATTCCCCTGGATCCAGGAACGAACATTCTGCTACACCGGCGATGATTATGATCTGTTCATTTGTGTTTTAACAAACAGCTCAACATGCATTACGTATACATGTTCACTGATTTGTTTCGTTAGGTTACGTTTGTGAATACCGAATGAAAGAGAACACATAACACATACATGTAGCTAAAACACAATTCCAGGAAATGTCATGGTAAAAATATAATACAAACCCTAACCAAATCAAACGATTACAATTTTGCTAGACAAAATTCTCGTAAATTAATGAAAAAATATGATTATTATCAAAATTGATAAGTTTTAGATAGATGGAGACACTCATTCCGTCACTTCCGTTGCCCACGTATGTGTCGATTTAAATCGAATACAGTGTATATTGTAATTTTGTATTTAGAATTTCAAAGTGGATTAGACATAATGCCGGGGGTAGGAAATCAGCACAAAATTGATCTTGCATAAAACCACCATGACTGCGAAAACGTGTGATCTGCCACAATTCATACTGATATCAAGCTGAGTCGATTTTCCCCTGAAAACCACATTCGATAACGAATTTAAAGAATGCAAGAACCTAGTATGTCATGGGGCGTGACGTTTTGATCTTATCAATAGACACAAATAGACAAGACTAAGCAAATTTAAGATGGTAAACTGGACGGGACAAAGTAGAGCATGCAAAAACGAAATAAAAACCGATACACAACAAATTGTATAGCATTTTCTCATCCCATACAATTATAGTTGATATGTAACCCCACGGTTTTTCATTTTTTTTTCCGGGAAGGGGAGGGGGGGGGGCTCAAGCTTGCTGTAAATGTATTTTCATACCGTGCACATGCTTGGGTTTCTTTCACTTCACGTGACAGATATGAGGGCAATAAGTTCACCTTACCAAAATAAACTGGTACAGCTAGGCCACACCCACATACACGACATATAGTTTGTGTGTATGCATATTTATATGTGTTTGTATATTTGTGTGAATTTGGGTATGTATGTGTGTGTATGTATGGGTGAGTGTGTGTGTGTGTGTGTGTGTGTGTGTGTGTGTGTGTGTGTGTGTGTGTGTGTGTGTGTGTGTGTGTGTGTGTGTGTGTGTGTGTGTGTGTGTGTGTGTGTGTGTGTGTGTGTGTGTGTGTGTGTGTGTGTGTGAGTGTAATTGTGTTTGCATGTATACGTGTGTGTGCGCATGTGTGTGTGTGTGTGTGTGTGTTTGTGTGTGTTGTGTGTTTGTGTGTGTACATGTGTGTAGGTGTGATAATTCTTGATAAACTTGTTAAAATTGTCATAAATCTGTGTATCCTATAGATTAATATGGTGGAACTTTTACCTTTTCATATCTCATGAAATCAGATAATTCAAACTATTTATTCCTTAAAAAATAATGATTACATATTCATTTATGACATTTTATTTCTGCCCCTCTAATAAGTTACAATAATCATAAATATCAGTTAAGTCTATTGCACAAATTCTTCAAGACAATATTACAAAGAATACCATAAGCAGGCAATACAACGAACAGCTTGTCTGTGTAATACTGAGGAATAAATCATCCTCCATGAAGCATGGTTGTTTACATGAAACGCCTCATAATTCCAAATTTCGTGAAATTGTTGAATGCTCTACCAGCCATACAAACGTGAGTGATTATAGCCTACTACTGTCTTTATTAGGAAAACATTGCACACGACATTCTGTTTGGTAAACAATCCAGATTTGTGATAACGTGTGATGTTATGCGGCGAGTTGGGCTGTCTGTCGTATATACAACGCCTGGCACTTGTTTATACTTGCAAATTTATGTCGAATGACTGGCTAGCCGAAGCGAATGCGATGCGTTGACAGCAGTGTCTATTCCATTTAACAGAAGGCCAACATGGCTGAAATCACGACCTTATGTTTAACAAATTCATGATCTACAAGGAAAATTTGTTTCCAATTTGCTGTTGATTTTATCGCCCAGTTGGGACAGTACTGTACTTATATTTCGACAATCAACACCTAGCGTCATTACTGCATGTGAGTGGCAGTGAAGTGTTATGTTTTCCCAACCAATCTGTTGTTACAATGTTATTCGTGTTCTACTGAAGCGATATACATTGTTTCCGTTAAAAGCAGTGGATAACTTAAAACTAATATTGAGCAATTACACTGGTTTAAAGAAGGATATACCCTTTAAGAACCTCCAGCAGAATATAGGAGCTGGAAACTGATTTTAAATTTTGATTTGAATAGCCTATACCATAATTACTAACCTATCTTCAGTCCCGTGCCCTGAAAGGGTGTTCATCTTGTATGATTTGGGAAATTTATTTACAAATTACAAATATGAACCATATATGCATTCTGGAACATAAGTCCGGTGGAGATTAGTATAGTAGAGCGGATAAGCAGCCAAAATCAGGGGAATTGTGCAAAATTTGACTAAAGCATGAAACTTTCACCAGTGTTAGTACATGCCATAAGCTTTATTTAGATCGGGAGGTAAGTCAGATTTGACCTCTGATGACCTCTAGAGGTCAATGACCTTAAATTATGCAATATTTGAAGTTTGGCATCATTTTGTAACAAAAACGTGGTTATGATGGACTTAACATGCATTTTGTTACAATGGAGTTGCCCTGGCACTCCAGAGAGCTATTGTAATTATTAAGAGGCTTTCACTTTGACCTTTGATGATTGTGAAAGGTCAATGACCTCATTAATGTCAAAATATTGATTTGGCGTCATTGCGTTAATGATAAATGTGGTTATGATGCCGCTAAAACACCTATTTGTGTCCCGATGGAATTGTCTTCATTATCAAAGGTCAATATTGATTATCAAAAGGGTTTTCCTTGACCTGTGAGGAGTGTGAAAGGTCAATAACCTCAAAATATCAAAATATTGATATTTCGCATCATTGCGTTAATGATAAACTGATTATGATGTGCATGCATTAGGCAAGCATATGTGCTACAATGAAATGGTTTTCATATTCCGCTGAAAGTTATTGATTAATAAAAGGATTCTGCCATTGACCTCTGATAACCTTAAAGGTCAATGACCTCACAATATCAGAATATTGATTATTTTTGCGTCATTTGGTTAATATTGAATTGATTATGATGTACATGCTTAAGCACGCATTTGTGTCAACAATGGAATTATCTTTATATTCCTCTGAGCATTGATAATGTGAATTGGCTTCTGCCTTTGACCTCTGATGACCGTAGAAGTCAAGACCTCAATATTTTATATTATTGATATTAGATGGATTGTTGCATGGTCAACTATTTATCATATATGACCATACATTTATGCTACAAAATAATTGTTTACAGAGTATCCGTTATATGCTTAGGTTCGAACTATGACAGTAATAGGCCAATGGACCCAAAACATCAAAATATTGATTTTGAGATTGATTGGTTTCATGATAAACTGTTAATATGTAAAAATCATGCACTTGTTATAATTAAAGTGTCAAAACATATTCCACGACCGTTGATTGCAACGTAACAGGATGTTCTGTGCGAGGCCTTAAATAACTTCAGAAAAATAGGGGCTTCAACTGACGTCAGTGACCTCAAATATCATTTGCAAGAAATCAGGTTGTAAGATAATCTGTGCAATATTATCACATTTGCACTGAACAAAGTCTATTTGTTTAGGGTACAGGGAGGTCCGTGACCTCAAGACAGTATATACCACTACTATAGTATACTAGTATGTTCATATTAACGCTTGAGGGTAGGGAATCTCATTTGCAACCCTCCCACAACAGAAAAAAACAATTCCCTACTTATAAAGCATTTGCCTGTGAAATCTGAAGATCAGAAATTACATAAATTTTGAAAAATATGCAAGAAACAATAATTGTGTAGTTTACCTACTAGGCACACCGTTCCAAATCTCACTTGGTACATGTATATCAGGCTGATTACACAGTACTTATGTAATACCAGATGGTTGTGCTGGCATGTGTCAGGTGCTGAAAAGGAATGCAAGGTCATCTACATTGTACGTGTACCAAGGAGTTAATGCCCATGGAGGTAATAAGAGACATGCATGCACGCTCTAATAGTCTAAATAGTCTAGCACTGACAAGGAGAATCCTGGTCACTAGAGACAAAGAAAAATCAAGTTAAAGTCAAACATTTGCTATAATTCCACTAAAACTGCATTTCTAACTCCTTCACTTTGCTGAAGGTTCTTAAATAGGATGTTCTTCCATACACCAGTGTATTTGCTCAATGGTGAAGTGTAGGCTTGCAAAAGACACACCCAGGACATAAATGTACAGGTATCTGATTGCATCTAACAATCTCCAGAACATGCACATAGGGCAATGCACTTGCAGCAGTCAGTACACTTCTTCCTGCAGCTGTAGTGGATCAGTTCGATTTTTGATGCTTCCAGCAGGAGTGTCATAAAAGAAGTTGCCACCAAGAGGTTTCCTTGGTCCAGCCCCAGTCAGATGTGATAGGTTGGTCAGGATTCAGGACGAGAGTCTGGTTCCAGCATTGGCCTGCAGACATGCACGCTTGATGTGCTGCTGGAGTGCAGCCTGTGTTAAAGGGAATGTTCCATAAAGCCGTAGACTTTTGTGTGAAGAGCTGCTAATTCCTGGCATCATTCACTTCCATGACGTTACTGGTACGGTCATACATCAGCACAACAGCAGTGACATTGACTCTTCACTGACATCATTTGGCATACGTAAGAGTTCTTCGAAGGCATATGTCACCTCTGGGAATACTTTACATATCTCCAACGCAGTATTCTTCCCTCCAACAGCAAATGGTCGCTAGAAGAGGGAAGCAGGCTGGCTGGAAGATATGGAGAGTATTTCCAAAGGTGAAAGATGCTCTTGAAGAACTTTTGCATATGCAAAGTGGTGCCAGTGATGAGTCAACTCAATGTCACTACTGGAGCCCCCGGGAGCACCCTGTGAGGCCATGAAATATGGAGAGAGTAGTACCGAAAACTGGATCCAGTACCAAGAGCTATCCAATGCTCATCAGGACATATGTTGATGAAAGCAGCCACAGCAGTACCACAACATCAGTATCCACAGTGCGCATGGCCACCTTCTTGATCCCTTCTACACCACATCTGCCACAAGTAGATACATGTGTTTGTCTGCCTCCTCGTGTGAACATGGGGGTAGACTGGTCAAGTCTGACACGGCAGAAGAGCAGAGGACCCCCAGTTCTACATATTGCATACATTTTCTTGTCATCAGCGATTGGAAGACATATTGTATCTAGTGAGAGTAACTTGAAGAATTCTACCTTCATGCCAAAGAAGCAAAAGGGATTTCGTAGATTAGAAACAAAACTTAACTCTTCAGGATCAAAAGGTGGCCATACGCACTGTATATATTGATGTTCAAATGCCGGCTGTAGCTTCTTCCAGTGACATAAAACCTGATGAAGTTTGGATAGCATCTTGGTACTGGATTCAGCTTTCGTGTGCGTGAAGTGGTTGGTGCCACAAACCCAAGACAACGTACTACTCCCCCCCCCCCTCCTCTTTCATACCCTCACAGGATGTGAGACCGTCTCATCTTTCGCTGGTAGAGGGAAGAATACTGGCTGGGAAATATGGAAAATGTTCCCAGCGGTAACAGATGAATTTGAAAAAACTCTTACGTATACCAAGTGATATCAGTAAAGAGTAAATATCACTTCTGGAGTACTTTTTGTGCTGATGTATGACCGTACCATTAACACAAGTAAACGATGCCAGGAAGCAGCTCTTCGCACACAAGTCTAGGACTCTATATAACATTCTTTCAATGCCGGCTG
>JZLH01S0078664.1:49631-72364 GCA_001188425.1 Eucidaris tribuloides | reverse complement strand
TGCACAAGAGATCATGTTTGAGGTCTCCCACGTGGTCCTGTTAATTATTTATTTGTGTCATCCCATAACATTTGAGTTTCTTTTCTTATGAATTTATCTCAGGTGGTAGTGCCTCAGAAGAGACTGCAGTGCCTATAGCATCACCATCGTCACCTCCCCCAGCATCAGGAGTAGCGACCGAGGCCCCCTACCCCTCCTCCCCCAACCATTCTGCCCCCTCCTACCAAAGCGTAACCCAGCCTACAACAAGGACAACACCCACCACACCGACAACAACAGACGAACAACTAGTGCAAGAACAGATAACTATCAACATGGACCCACCCCCAACAGAAATTGAAGCACGTAGTACATGAGCGTATTAAAGCCGCTAGCTAGGACATCATGTGATGATATTTTTGTTACCAATTCAAACTTCACCGTGGACTCAAGCATCAAATTTGTGATAACACATATTGTTACAAATTGGGAGTCAGCTCTCAAAATGTCAAAACTTGAATATAAATTGAACAAACTGTCGTAACTGACTGACTCTCCATGTTAGTAATTGTGAAACAAATTCACATCTCTCTTTTATATCATTTTGGTCTTTTTATGTGAATTCATTGCAGGTGCTACTTTATTTGAATGATGGATGGTGATGATGTTACTTACGATATATATGTGAATATTGGTATGTGGGATTTGTGCTGGTTTAGTCAACCTAATGTTTAATTTCTGTGCATTTTCAGTATTTTTGTGTAGATATTTTTCTATATATAAGTAAAATGTACTCAGAGAATGTTGTATTCATCATATTCACAAGTGCACAAAGATGTACATGTATGTTATTTACCCAGAATCAAGCACCTTTTGAGAGCACTCAAATGTAAGTCAAGATAATCATGCTTGACAGCTACAGTGCATCTTTAAGGGAATTAAAGGGAAGGTACAGGCTTCTAGCAAGTTGCTTTGAAAAAACCCCACAGAAATGAAAAAAATGGAATCTGTGAAATTTTTGGGAAAATCAGATAAATGACAAAAGTTATGATTTCGAACCCTGGATTGCCATAAATTTGCAACATGGTGATGCTTTTATGAGCATTCTTCTCATTTATGCTGTACATAGAATATGACCACATGTTCATTTTTTGAAAATGAAAGTGTTCTTCAAGCTTTTGTTCATCAGTTTATATCCCCCTCGATCTCAAGTATACAGAAGGTCTATTCAAAAAAAAAAAATGATAATATGAAAGTACGTTACGTAATAGAAAATAGTTTCACATTAAGCATCACTGTTGTCACATTGTAATTATCACTGGAATTATGAAAACTTTATAATTTATCTAATTCTACTCAAACTTTCACTGATCTATTTTTCTGTTTGTTTGTTCATTTTTTTCAAATCAATTTTGATTCAAAGCGGCTTGCTGTTAGGCTAGACTTTCCTGTTAATAAATAATCAAAGTGCGGTGACCCTGAAATTAAATTATTGTCCCAATTTGCAAAATTTGTGCTAATAGTCGGAAAATATTTTTAAGTGTCATTTTTCAAAGTAAACCGAAAAAAAAATTGTGTTCATGATATCGTATTAAGTAATTATTTCTGTTTGCATTGCTTGTATCCTTGTATATTTTTAATCAGATACGGCAAAGTCATGCAAAACAAATTGTGCATGGAGAATGCCCGCTATGCCTCCATATGGTGATAGAGGAGAGATATTTTTTGAGGTAGCATATGTATTTTGATTGTGTTCAAAGGGATTTGGTTACATGTATGTCAAACAGGTGTATATTGTTAGCATATTATGCAGCAAAAGTGAATCAAACGTTTACATTGATATTAACTGTGTTAAAGTGCAGTGATAAAATAAGCATTAAAAGATGAAACATGTCTTTCCGTTAATGAATTGGTTAAAGATGAAGCTAACACATAATTTCGTAAGTAATAAATTACTGAATCATACACAGAGGTATTAACAATATATTACAAATATTTTATCTCTTTATTAGCTAACAAGCCACATGCATAATTGTACACATCTAATACAAGTGACTAACTAGAAAGTCATTTAAAAGCTGTATGCACAGTGATAAGCTTTCATAGTACATCCTAAGTAGTCCATCTTACTACTTGAAGCCATTAGTAGCTAACAGTAGATAAAGTTTATCAAATCTTAGTCATTTATCTCCCACCTCCTACACATACATACATACACACAAATTAACATGGCACATACACACACACATACATACATACACACAAATTAACATGGCACATACACACACACATACATACATACATTCATACATACATAGACAAACTTGTACACACATGTGCACTCATATATACTGTACATATAAATGTCAAAATATACAAACATTTGGAATGAATGTAAAATCATTTCATTTTTGCATCTCATACTTGTGATCGTTTGTTTGTAAGAAATTCTTGACTGTCGATTAAGCTGGAAGAGATACTTTCATCATTCCACTTGCCCCAACAACACATGAAGAAGGGAAAGGGGGAGTGTGATGGGAGGGGAGAGGGGAGGGGAGGGGAGAGGGGAGGGGAGAGGAGAGGGGAGGGGAGGGGAGGAGAGGATTGATCAATATACTATGACTCAAAATTATTTACTATTAAATCATCTGGAAAAGTTTAATAATTTGGCAGCAATTTGTTTTGCATAATGAGATTTTGGTGTAAATTTATTTCAATTACTTTTTGATGATTGGGTTGGAGTGATAGTACCACTTTAAGAGTAATTTGACAGTTGAATTGCGTTAATATAGTTTAATGGAAGACTATGATTTTGATTTTACAATTCTTGACTTTTGCTATTGATATGACTGAGATAACTAGGAATATATTGAACATAATGTCACAGTTATGCTGTGTTACATGTAACACTTATACATAAACAAGAGAATAGTAAGAATTAAAGTGGGATTTTTGCCCTTGATATGATACATATTTCAAGGCGATATCTGAACTCTTCCTAGATGTATGCTGGTCGTGTATCATTTGGTTAGCAATCTTTGTCTGCTAGTGCTCCCCGAGACACAATATCTGCCATGAAACATGTTTTGAGACAATTGTGTGTACTCTAACTAGCTCATGTCAAGCAAAGGTGATCAAATATATACAATATATCTATATACTGACTCAACAATGTCAGTCTGATTTTGACAATGAGGATTTTAAAAGAAATGCAATAAATAGATATACATGTATATGGTCTCTGCATTGTTCCTGAAAATTTTGGTAGATTCTCGTATCGCAATTCAAATACATTACCGGTATTATTATCGAAATGATTCATTTTGTGTCTTTTTGACATCTTTCCCAAACTTTGCATGCATGTTTATTAATTGTCACTGTATCTTACATACACTTCTGTACCTGAATATTTTATTATGTGCATAGTTATTATATTCTGTGATAAATGCAATATGATAGGAAAGCTATGGCAGTGAGCTACTCTGCATATTAGTAACAAAATACAACATTGAATCAGTAATTCCTGGCTGCATAGTGTTGCTGGTAGGAGATATTAAGAGAGTCGGGCAATATGGTGTTATTAAACAGGCCACACTATCAGCCAGAGAACAATGTGGTGGTATACTTTTGAAATAAAAATGATGATGCCAGGCCAATAACCAGATGTAGACTAAGCAGATGTATGTAGAAACTGTGTGATTACAAAGTATATACCTGACATACAGTGTGTCCCAGAAAAAAGGAAACCGGATTTCATGGCAAAAATATTCTATCATAATGGATAATTTCTTCAGTGACTTAGGTATGATTGTAAAGCTCTGTTCCTCTTTTCTTCATTTAATACATAACCTATCATTCATCGTTCACGCATTATTGAATCAAAACAATGGATATTGGTGCTACCAAAATTTCATTTGCACGTGCATATTCCATCTTCCGAGTGCATTTTCATGGTAGTAAATGTAATTATTTTTAAGAAACAAAAGCATGACATAGAAATTCATAATTTCTTCTTTTATCTGACACCTCATGTGTAAAAAATGATAATGTATGCCGGAGAACAGGTAAAATTAAAACATGCCTGTTTTAGCTTGCTTTTCAGAATGAATCCATTTTGAGCAATTAGAAGCGAGCCGAACAAAAAGGTTCACGCACGACTGACTTCACACAATATCTTGCGCGGGGCACAATAGGCTCCCAATCATGTTCGCAAGGTACATGTAATTTCTTGGTTGCTGGCTGCCAAATCCAGAAAACAGGGTTAATGAATGCATTTTGGAACATTTCTGAAAACAAGGATCTTTTCAAATTGTCTTTACTCACTGATGCATCGCTTATTTATTACAAATGTGGTATCATATGAAAGAAGATAAAATGTAGGGACAGTGATTTTCCGTTTCAAAAAATGGTCTTTTCCGTTTCTGAAAACCTGTAATTCCGTTTCAACTTGATCTAGAAATGGAAATTCCATTTATTCATAGAAAATGTACACAGCAAACACATGAATTCCATTTTGCAAAGGTGAATTCTATGAATGTACACAGCAAACACATGAATTCCATTTTGCAAAGGTGAATTCTATGAATTTTCACATGAAAAGTAAAGAACAAAACAGATTTTCCGTTTCATTTACCGTTAAAACAGAAAATCACTGTCCCTAAAAATGGGCTTTTTAATAATGTCCTTCAATGTCTAAGATATTCTGAATACATTTAAACATGACAGTTTGAATTTCAAATTTGCTCGTGCAAATGATTTTATGACTGTGTCCCTTCGTATTGTCTTTGCTCAGCCATGCGTGAATGGGAATATCTGTGACCAGTATCAAATTAAAGAAGAAAAAATATGCTTTCCAAACATGTACGATTTTCTTTTCATATTTATTATTAAGATATAAAAATATCTTCATCAATCTCGGTTTCCTTTTTTCTGGGACGCACTGTATAACACCTAGTCCCCGAATTATACAGTGCACTCCTGTTATAACGAACATGGTTATAACGAAATTCCTGTTACAATGAAGTAGAAATTCAGGTCCCAAAAGTATTATCTATATTATATCTTTATATACTGTAACTGTTTGGTTATAACAAAATTTGGATACAACGAAAAAAAAAACTGCTGGTCCTGAGGACTTTGTTATAATGGGAATCGCCTGTATAGAGTTACTGTCAATATTATGATTGATATCAGTCGTAAGTCAATGGCCAACTGTGTACTTAACAAATATTCATGATCCTTTATAACTCTGGTAGGGTCTAGGTCTATATATTACCAATATCTAAATTTGAGTAGGGGTAATCTAGCCAAATTCCGTAAACCTATAAAATCGCACCTCCCCTTCCAAGACTAGAACAACAAAAACTATCAAAGTATTTTGGTAACCCCCTTGCATGGTACGTTACCGTTGTTATATGTCATTTCTTCTTTCAAATGTATGCATTACACATTACACCTTTATTCATGGTACATACAATTTGTAATTATTTGATCATCTTGTTTGATTTTTATCATGCAGAAAACAAAAATGAAATGAGATTTGGTCTTGTGGTTCTGGTTTTATGCCCATGGACCTCAAGGGCCATTCTTGAAAAGTGAACAATTGTCAAAAAAATGAATTTGTTCTTTGAAATTTTCAGTTGCATATTCATGCAAAGCATAATCCAAAGTTACTTGAATGATATTTTTTTCATTGAAAAAAGTCATATTATGCTAAATTGCTTAAATTTAAATAACAATGGTTTATAATATAAATATTGAGCATTTTTCCTCTTAAATAGATTGGTAAAAAGGTGAGTGTAATAACTTTCTTTCTGAAGATTGAATGTTGGTCATATGTTTGTCCTCACCCATTCAAACTAATTACACATAAAATGATAATTTTATTCATTCATTAATGAGTAATTAACAAAAACAAAATAATCAACTTTAAATGTCACACACGTGACAGGAAAACATGATAAGTTTTTTCCCAGCAGAAAACTACGTTCTTGATAATATTTCTTTTTTTGTGTCAAAAGCTAGTTTTTGGGTCTTACTTATACACCAAATATGAGTACCATAAATTCTTAATTAATAACGAGCAAATAATTTGGTCACCACGTGACGATGTGTCATACTTGTTTTGTTTGGGTATGTTGCAGAGAAGCTCACAGGGCATATGTAGTCTCACTTCTTAACAATGCAACTTTTGGCCTCCATAGAACACTTACTCTCTAACTTGTTTTACCTTCAGAGATACTTACTTTGCCTTAAATCAAGACTCTTGTATTATTCAAAGCAATTGACTGAAGACAGTAGTTTCCTTATCAACAAACAGACAGGTTAATGCTACATGTAAATTGTCTGGAAGCCAGGACTAGGGCATGTGTTGCCTGTAGAAGCAGTTTCATAATAAATGCAAAATGTTATGCATGCCATTCTGTTCGACAAAGGTTGCTCTTAGCAACCTGACAGCTGCCAGGAGGCTTGCCAGACATAGCAACAACCTAATCGTATGCATATTGCAATTTTGGTATTGAAAATGTATTCATATGAAACGAGTGGGTAGTTTTTGAAGAGAAAATATCCATAAATTTCAATACATTATGAAAATGTAAGATTGTACAGGGGTGTGCCATTTTATCTTTGGGCTCAAAAATTAGTAAAATTGTTTCAAAAAAAAATATTTTTGAAAAAAAAGTATGAGCGGCAGCCATATCAGAAATCTAATCATTTGTGGGGAAATATAAGGGGCATAAGTGATTAAATTTTTCAGGCCTGTAGCTCGAAGTGGATTTTCCCAGAAATGTTTTTTGGCCAAATTACCATGATGTATATGTATGCTATACATATACATGTCACACACGTGACAACCCAAATGTCACACACGTGACGACACCTCATCACAATAAAGAATACATAAAAATACTTGTGAGAGATAAATAATAATTATTGTCATTTTCCTACTTACTTACACTATAATGAAAGTCTGCCAGAATTAGAAACATTGTA
This sequence comes from Eucidaris tribuloides, assembly GCA_001188425.1. Lineage (NCBI taxonomy): Eukaryota > Metazoa > Echinodermata > Echinoidea > Cidaroida > Cidaridae > Eucidaris > Eucidaris tribuloides. The sequence goes on along the minus strand of JZLH01S0078664.1, from coordinate 65,392 downwards.
GAGTTTGACAATTCACAGAGTTTGCAAGTAAATCTAAGTTATGAAAATCATCTTCCGCTGTGAAAGTCACACACGTGACAAAACTTATTTGACCTCTGACCCTAAATAGGTATGATTAACATAACATTAAATATTTTCACTTGATCACTATTGACATATATAAGATATTATTTACATTTCAAAACAATGTACCTGCAAGGCGCTTTGGAATTACATGAGATTTTTGTAGCAATTTGTATTTTATGGTCACACACGTGACAAGGAATGGCCCTTCATGCAATGTTGTTTACTTCAAGCAAAGAAATGCTTTTTCCTGTAATTGCATATGTATATTTCGACATAATTTAGGTGTCATTGTCACATACTAGTAGTGTGTCAAGCATACATGATGCGACAAGCTGATATCATTGTATGTGTAGATGAATGCATAACCAGGATTAACCCATTGGAGACTAAGTACGAGTTAACTCGTGATTGGGTCAATGGAAAATGTGTGTTATAGTGAAATCAAATCGTCTACAACGGGTTAAAAACAGTTGAAGCATTACCCCTGAGTGTATTGTATTGGTGTGTGATATTTATATCGTGCAATTCTCAACTTTATGAAGCTTTGGATGCCATTTACCCAAGAACAAGGTCAAAGGTCACTGTGTATACAAAGGGTTGAACACATTCCATTGAACTTGACTACAATGTCTGTTCCTGCACTCATTATAATGTTTTATTTTCTTTGGCACGCATGATTCTTTCCACATTAATGCTTCCTTCTGCCCTGATCCAAACCCGAACTGCATGGTCCTGACTGTATACTTGATCACAAACATCACTCACTTAAAGGCAGTGGATCTCATTTGCAAACATCCCCGCCGACCAAGAAAAGATAACCCATGCCCTTAGGCTATTGATGAAGGGCATGTCTGTGAAATCGTGGGGTCAGTAATTACCTAGAATTTGAAAAATGCGAAAGAAAAACAAAAGCCGTTTAGTGTACATTCTATAGTTGGAATTTTTCTCTCGGGAGAAAAAATTCAAATCAGAGTCTAACGGTCACTAGAATTCCACTAAAAGTGAGTTTCTAGCTCCTATATTTTGCTAAAGGTTCCCAGATGGCAGCCATTGTATTTACACAATGTTAATTTTTAGGCATGCAAAAGAGATGCCCTGCCTTTAAAGGGAGAAGGAGCCACCAACTACCAGGCATAAGTTAAGAAAAAAATGACATTGTGAGTATTGCGAGAATTATGGTACATGGTGATGAAGACAGCCTAAATCTGTGTGATATTCACCCTCAGCAAGGCCCTATAAATTAGTCAATTTGTGTTTATTTTACGTCTTTGCGAGTTTTATCCCAGGATAAACTTGCAGAAACAGCTATAGGGGGAGGAGCTTATCGATTCAAACAGTGCATACATTACCATGGCGCGACTAACACACGTCGGGTGGCATGCATCGGTCGCGCATGGTCAGCTCCAGACCCGTGCACGTGTGATCTGATTGGTAGGCAAGAACTCAAATTTTTTTCTTAACTTATGCCTGTTAGTTGCTGGCTCCTTCGTGCCGTTGTAAAATACATTGCCCGTTTTCCCTGTCTCTTTTCTTTGAAAATTAAAACCCCGCTCTGCTTTAATAGCGGTTATAAAAAAAATCTTGTTTATGTAATCATGTCTGGGGGCAGCAAAGATTATCATTTATTAAACATGGCATGTAATAAGCCATTTCTGGGACAAAGTTCGCAAACACTTGTATCTCTACAGTAGAATCGGTTAAATAATCATGAGGTACTCCAGGGCGTATGGCTATAAAGTTTCGTGGAGATTATCCGTGACGGACTGTCGACCCACTTTTCTTTGGGGCGTACTTAAACTACAATATATGTACAAACAGAATTGTTTGGATGGACTATGTAGGGAAACAGTGAAAGTATCCCTTACTGCAGGAATTTTTTCTGTTTGAGTTCATTTATTTTTATCTTGAAGTCTGAACTTGTTTATCTGATCACCATTTATCTGCAAAATGTGATTGTACTAATGGGCCAATATCTCTTGTATCTACGGCCGCAATTTGTCAGAACTGCGTAAATCGATTTTCATCGATTTTCAGGTTTTGAGCATTATGTGTGTTTTTCTCATGCCTTTTCATGTGTCAAAAATCTAGTTGTAAGTCGCAACAGAAATTGAGATTTCGAAAGTACTTTTTACAAAAATTCTATGGAGAGAAGGTGGTTAATCTGGAAGAAGTATGTTAGTCGACTTACGACCTGGCAGAAGCAAAAGTCAATTTTGGTCGATTTCTGGTTTTGAGTGTTTTTCTCATGCTCTTTCATGTGACAAAACATCAAGTTGTGATTCCTAACAAATTGAGATTTACAACATACTTTTTGTGAAAATTTTATGGAGAGAGGGTAATTAATTTGGCAGAACAACGTACGTCTGTAAAATTGAGAATTACTAGAATTTGGAAGGCAAATCTGTTATTTTTGTTTGCCTCTAATTGATCCTTTAGACCACATGTGTCCAAGAAAAGAAAATTACAACTCATTGTATCCCAGTTTAGAAAGGTGTGACATTGAATCTTTAAAGCCAATTTCTCGCGTAATGGAAAAAAGGAAATACGCAGTTCTGCCAGATTAAGGCCGTCTATTGGATGAATGACATCATACATTTATTTCCCAATATAGTTTGTGGTTTTTCATTCACTTCCACCTAAAATGCAAGTAGGAATGAAGTGATACAATTTCTGCTTTCATTTTACTTGTATGTACACCATAGAACATGATTTTATTGGAAGAAAATAACATCAAGTAAAAATATGGATTACATAAACCAGTCTGATTTCATACTTAGGAATGTTGTCTTTGAGGGAAAAAAAAGGCCTGGATTGGTAGCAGTCCCAACATGGTTGGGTAAATGATATTGGCTTGTAAACCTGTAGTAAACTATTGAAAATGCATTATTTTGATGATAACCATGCAAATTGTGGCAAAGTTTATATCTCTTGTAATGAAAACAAGATCGAATTATGAAGTTTCACAATTTGTGCACGCAATTATGGATAAATAACCAAGTTTTAGGTCTTGCAGAAAAACACTAGAAATTAAAAATGAGTCCTGGATAATGAAAATTAGGCCAATATGTACATATGACTTCATCCAGGCATAGAAATACTGGCGATTTCATTTCTGAGCTAATTGCTACACACATTTGTTTTTTCTGTGAATGAAGTGTTCTTGTAGTTTCTCTAGTAATGAAGCCCCAGCTGTGATAGCAGTGGCGACATCATTAACTTGATTTTTCACCATTTTGTATTTGTAATATTTTCTAAATTGAGTGAAGTTTTTTTCCTGAGGGCTACAAGACCTGGTAGTGACGTCAAGTGTATATTGCATATTACCCACATTACCCACCATAATTTCCATTTCATATAGCTGTGTAATGCTGACGTCATGCGGGTAAAACGTGTTAAACAGGTAGAATAGGGCAGCTTGTGTCCCATCTACAAGCCTGTATCATTTTCATGGCTTACTTCTTGCATATATCAAGAAGTTATATAACTGGATATTTGAATTTAATTTTATGGATATCCGTCACGTGTGTACCATATATTACATGTATTGTACATGTATGTACTTTGACACTACATCAAGCATTTAAAAGCATAGGATATGAGCAATCCCTCCAGCCCCCCTCCCCTCACCCCCCCCCCACCTCCATGCCCCACATTTCTATGTGCACAAAACTGGAAAGAAAATGTAGTTCAGGTTTGTTTGCTGATATGTACATTTTGTACAACTCTTCCATACTATTCATTATTAATCCTGATGTATGTTATAGAATTGTTGTATTCCATTGGTGTGATTTATATACAAATAAATACATGTGGATCATGTAAAAATATTTGTAATGAAACTTACATTTATAATTGTGTCTTGGATTCTTGGATATTTACGCAAGTATGTATTTTTATGTAGTATGTACTGTATGTTAAATGTTCTCTTGTATACTCTTATTCACGGACATTTTTCAGCTGAAGGAATTTGTACGCCTTCTGTGCAATTTTTCGTTTTTCTTTTCAGAATGTGGAAGTATTTCTGTATCAATTTTATGAATAAGTTAAGGTGATTTGGAGTTCAGTTTGTCTATATAATTAAGCATTTATAACTGTTGCATTTCATTTTCACATTAAAACAATAAAAAGTATATATGCTGGGCACCAGCATTTGGCACAAAATGGGAGATAAGACAACTCATCCTTGAGTCATTATTTTTCTGTGTGGAGCCATTGTTAACACTTTGTGCAACCAGTGAAAATGTCAAGTGTTCAAAATGTTTGTGACTTGCCACGTTTATTTTTGTATGGATTATTAGTGGTGAGTATAACCTATATAATTAAATGTATTTGTATCAAAGACACCACACACACATGCAAATATGTCCTCACAACACACATGTAACTTGACGTGGCTGCTTTCATAAGTAATCAATGTTGTGGATATAATTTGTAATGTGTGTGTGTGTGTGTATGTGTGGTTTTGTGTGTGTGTCTTTGTGTTGTATGTGTGTACTTGTGTGTATTCTTTCTTGTAATTTTTGGTGTAATTTATCACAAGACACAGCACACATACAATTATATCCACACAATACACATAACTTGATACATGTAATTGATTTGGCTCAGGACTCTTAAATTATGCTACCCTTATGTTGTGGATATATGTGTGTGTGATTAGGTATTATCACTCAGCTGTACTTGTGGGGTATCGTGTGAGTACAGGAACATGTTTGTGGGGTATTTCTGTCTTGTAAGGAATAAATCAGGTACCCCACAAAACATACCTCTCTAGCATTTATTTGCCCATGTGCGTGCATGTGTGTGTGTGTGTGTGTGGTGCTGTGGTGTGTGTGTGTGTGTGTGTGTGTGTGTGTGTGTGTGTGTGTGTGTGTGTGTGTGTGTGTGTGTGTGTGTGTGTGTGTATGCGTTTGTAAATGCCGCCAAACAGGGACGTACATATGACATTCCACATTCAGACGGGATCATCCGGAAAACAGGGATGGTCTGCTTTTTTAAACCTAGAGCAAACGATTGCAAATTTGAAAAGCAATCGCATGAGGGCATCATTTTATTTTTATATTGTGCACAAACATCATCCCCAATTGTATGTTTAAAATCACACACAAAATTGTACACACATGGATGTCCCCGGTTGGAATGGAGTGTGTCCACGGTTGGCAGTCCAGTGTCACACACAAACATCCTCATTTGCATGTCTGTTGTCAATTAGACATTATGTCCCCGATTGATGGTGAAAACATGCATATGTGTGTGTGAGTGTGTGTGCGCATTTGTATGGCTATGTATTCCGAGGACCAACACTTGAAATTTGATCACACAACCCAAGGACGAATTCCAATCCGAGGACCTGAAACACGTCCTCAGATTAAATTACGTTATTTTCACTCTACACCTCTGTTACAATATTCTCACAGGTTTTGGGTGATGTCCATTGTCCACAAATGTATAGTAAAACAGGTTTATTAGTGTTTGCATGTGTTTGGATGGTAGACACACATCCTCTGACTGGAATTTGTCCTGGGTCGTGTGGTCAAATTTCAAGCGCTCGTCCTTGGAATATTCTCCAAACATGGTGTCCTCGGAAGATATTTGTATTTTCAAGGTCCTCGTACATACGCCCACGCAAGTATGTGTGTGTGAGTGTGTGTGTGTGTGTGTTTGTGTGTGAGTGTGTGTGTGTGTGTGTTCGTGTGTGTGTGTGTGTGTGTCTGTGTATGTGTCTGAACAATCATAAGAAACAATCAATACTAGAAAACAAGATAGGCAATTAACATTTACTACACACACACACACACACACACACAGACTTCATACGGTGAGATCACAATATTGCCACATAGATCAAAACATGATGGTTCACCAAACACCTACAATGAACACACAACAATACTTGAAATATTTCACTTAATCCACCCGTTTATTTTATAAAATGTATTTCATACATTAAGAGATCTCATAAACATAGCCATGAATTCTACTTCTTTTGGTTGTTAGCAACACTACGGCATGATTATTGCAAACGTTAAAAATATTAAAGGCATCATAATATATAAGTAAAGCAAAGCACCACCGACTCCAAATGAAATTGGTTTTGAAATGAGGACAAAACAAAAATAGAAGCAATTATCACAGTTCTACTGAAAAAGGCCATTTTCCCAGACATTTAGGCATTACAGATTTATTACACTGGCATTCTAGAAGGGGTTCAGAATACTAGCATTCCTGATCGCATGCCTACCCTATTCCCGGCACGGTAGCATTCCACATGCATCGGGAATGGGCCAATTAAGCCTCTATTCATCACTGGGAGAGGATTAAATGGGGCATTCTGGAATGCCCTGAGAATAGCCCTGGAATGCACGGATTAAATCCATTACATGCAAATTCAATGACATTGGTATCATTGTGTAGGGAACAATAGTATCGCTTTAAGCTGGCCATTCCGATATGATCCTGGAATGGGGGCATGTCGACGCGGGCTAGAATGGATAGCTTTAAGAAACCCGTGTTCTGGAATGGTGATGAATAGAGGTATTCCCGCTGCTGCCCAGAATGGGGGCTTAAAAGATAAGAAGGCATTCTGAACCCCTTCTAGAATCCAGTGTATAAATCTGTGATGCCTTATTAATTGTCAATCCAAACAGAATGACTAATCATTTCCTCAGAGAGTTTGTGAGCCAAATGAGCTTTTTTCCCCCAGAGTAGAGAAACTCCACTGCAAAAATAACTTGCCATCACTAGCAATCTAATCATAATTATTAATTTTTTTTTTTTTTTTTTTTAAATTCTTGCCTTGTTTCATCTGTTCATTTATATTTCAGTACACAACACATACCACAGAAAATTACCAGTTGGACAGCCCAACACATGAGCACTGTTTGGTGTGCAGGCATAAAAATACAACATGTGGTGGTTATTGACCTTTCACCCCTTTTGCTCCACGTAAGATTTCTATTTTTTTAGACTTTCATATTATATTAATAACCGCCATTTCTACCGGAAGTTACAGGTAGAAAAAAAAAAATCACTTTTTGCACAACTTTGGTGATCTTTAATGGATTTGGCCCCCAAATCTAATCATTCAAATCAGTTAAAGGAGTTTCATTGCCTACACAGATGATCATATTTGGGACTAAGGGCAACCTTAGGGTGAGAATGATTTAGTTTGTCTGGCTTGATGCGCTACTACTTGGCAGCTCAGCTAGGAATACTCCCCAGGGAGTGGAAATGGTGCACATCTTTGTGCAGGTTCGAACTGTATCCCAGTGACCAGGGTAATAATATCCAAGCGCATAGAGACCGATCTCCGATAGGTATGATGTGCTATATAAGAATGGACTATTATTATTATTATTTTTATTTTTTGGTCAATGTATGGTCAGGATTTCTTACACAGTACTTTATATATTTTAGTCACCAGAAGTTTCATTTTGCACTATAGTATTTATCAAAACTATACACTGCCTTTATAAACTAGACTGAAAATCAGTTGTTAAGTTTAACTCCACGAAACCAAATCTGGATGATCACAAAACTGCCTTCGTAGTATACCATAGAATAAAGTCAAAAGTAAAATGTCAAAAAAAGGAAGAAAACACCTCAGACCCCAGGGTTATTTCTGTATAAATTTTAAGCATGTTAGTTTCACTTACTAACCACACATCATCTTAATCAATTATTATATTACTATTAATGATACTAATAATAATATCATACATAAAATAAAGTACTCCTGATGAATATGCATTTTGTAATCAGTATAAGTGATGCGTCACAACGAATCCTGTATAAAGTCACAAATTGTAAGACACGGATAAAAGTGGAAAAATAAATTTGAACATTTGGGTGCCATTAAAATTTGACATTCCGTAGTTGAGATATCACTGATGCAATGTATGAACACATCTCAAGATTTATGTCTTTTATGCTAATCATCAACTTTTTATTTCCCATGTCTTAATATTTTGCAACATTAAATTACTTTTATGGTGATGGGTCACATATATTATACAATTGTGATTTCATGATACTACAACCTACTTTTACTTAAAACACATGATTGTATCACTTGATAATTTCCTAAATTTTGGTCACTGCTGACTAGGAAAATCAGCAAGCATTGTTACTATATCAATGATAGTGGTAAAAAAAAAATGTTTGTGGTTCTTTTCGTCCTAAGATTTCAGAAAAAAAAATCTGCAAATGGGAGTCTGGTTCCTACAGGGTTAATACAAGGCACATGTGGTCAATGGGTTATTATAAACATTTATTATTTACCAAATTAAACTTCCAAGGTACCTTCATTTCAGTACAAAGCTTTTAAACTAAGTAGTTACCTCATACCAGATTACTGTATACCCCATATATTTTAGGTAGAGATATTTTTTGTGGTTTTGCATCAACACAGAGAATTCTCAAGAGTTAATTTCTGCAATCTCAGTTCGGGAAATGTATGGAAATCTGCAACGTTGCTGAATTCTGCAACATTGCAGATTTCTGCAATGCTATTTTCCACTTGTTTTCCTTACTTTAGACAACTAGATTGATATTTTTGGCAAGAACTTTGGTACTGAAAATTATTGATGTAAAACAATTTTTAAGCTGTATGTTTTCTATGATGGCAAAAATTGTCGCCATGGTAACAGCAAAAAATAGATATCTCAGAAACTATAGGTAGAATTTTTAAATCACCATGATCGTAAATAATAAGATATTAGTCTACTTTACTTGAATATTGCCAAATATTCATGTTCCACCTCTCGACGGCTTGCACTGAGACAATAAACGCAATGTTGCAAAAATCTGCAACTGTGGCCTATGGGAATGATACACTGCAGAAATCATATAAATAGTTACCATGACAACAAAACGTACAATTTTCAAATCACAGGGCTAAAAGTTAGATCTTTAGATGCTTAATTTGTTTATGCCAGAATGGTTTTGCATCACATTTGTATGGCTTGCTCCGAGACAATTTCATGAAAAAAATTGGGCTAAAGTTGCAGAATTCTGCAATGGTATGGATGCTACGGTTGCAGAAATCTGCAACGTTGCAGATTTCGTACATTTGCCGAACTGATCTTATTGCATTTTTATTCAGTTTGTATAAGTGTATCAGGAAGTTAAAATTGTTACTGTCGTTTGGTCACAAAATTCAAGAAACTAAAACCACTGCAAAATATTCAGCATAAATATTGCGACTAATGTGACAAGTCCGCTGAAGTTACAGCAATTACACATTTGGCAGTTCTTACTAGCCATGAGAATTACATTCCATTACAAGACACATATGAAAATCAATAAATTCAGTGAAAGGGTATGTTTTCTGTGTGCCAACACATCTCTGTTTTCCCAGTGTTCCCCACTGATCTTGTACAACAGACAAAAAGAGATTTTGACATTTGAGTTGTCTACAACAAAACTATTAATCTGATTACCCACTGTTTTCCAATCATATTCATAATATGACCAATCTACACCACATATCTAACTCATTCTTGTTGAAGATATAAAAAACAGCTCAAAACCTTACAAAGAAAAGTCAAATCTCTTTTATTAACTCTTGATGCTCAGCAATGTGTTGTACTGGAAATATCATTACCAACATTTTAAAGATATTTGATATCATTATTTTTAATGGAAATTTATGCTTCTTTCATGTTGTTCATTTTATACGCTGTTTACTGATTCACTGCAAAAAGCCATTTCATTCTGAGAGTTTGAAATACCCATTATATCTTACACTCCCATACCTGCCAACCCTGAAAGCCAAGAAATAGGAACAAATTATCTAAAAAAATTAAAAAATAGAAACATTCCTGAACTTCCTATACATTACTACAGACAAATTTGAACAAAAATAGGAACGAAGGGGTTAAAATTGCTCTTTTCTTTTCCAAAAAATAGGAATATTCCTATTTAATAGGAACAGTTGGCAGGTATGCACTCCTTTTGCTAGGGCCAGACAAGTTCCACTACAAAAATAATCAGTCATTATCCACTACAAAAATAATCAGTCATTATCCACTACAAAAATAATCAGTCATTATCCACTACAAAAATAATCAGTCATTATCCACTACAAAAATAATTAGTCATTATATATAGCATTGAATCAGTCATTATCCACTACAAAAATAATTAGTCATTATATATAGCATTGCCCTCTTCTACACTGCATAACTACACAAATGCTTGACTACATTAGTGTCATAATAATCAATTCATGCTTTTCCTGATCATAATCTTCATTCATATAATTGATTTTGATATTTTGATACATATCTCTATCATGTCTATAATATTCTAAAGTACTGCATAGCTAAAAGGAGATTTCAGCTTTCAAATCTCTGTAAAGAGAGTATCCAACTAGTAACAGTTAAAGTTTCACTTGAAAAATATAAACTTGTAAAATAAAAGTATCACCAAAACATGAGTTGTTTAATTTTCTTGGTGTCTGTAAGTTTGGCCGTTTTCAGTCAAGTGTGATCACACATAAATCCTGCAATGCATTAAAGAGTCATATCCAGGGTGTGTACACATACACATTTTCAAAATTCCCTGACTTTTCCATGACTCTCCAGAGCAGAAACTGTAAATTTCTGTTTTTACATTCTTAAAGAGTGTAAGAATACATCATCGCAATTTACTGGCAAACTCTCAATCAAGGGTCATTCTAAGAATACCTTGAATAATTATAATTTCCCTAACTTTCCAGAAGAAATTGATGAATTCCCTAACTTTTCAGATATTCCCTGACCTATAAGAACCCTGATATCAATGTGGAGGCATCATGACTCGCACAGAAGGGAGGTGGCGCACACCTCCACAGGCATGATATAGTCAGATAATCAAGAAAGTTGAAAGAGCGCCTCTAGAGGCAACACTATAAACCACCAATTTTACCTTCAGCACAATAATTCATGAAAATGCTGTCTCATAATTTCATTGACTTGATATCACTCCTCCACCAAAATACAGGTCATACAACTGTCACCAAAACAGAGTTGCTTCAAATAGTGTTTAGCGTTTGTGTGTTTGACTGTTTTGACTCTCAACGTACCGCAGTCGCAGATCTGCACCAAATAATACATAGAAATGCCATAGAGGTTAAAATCATCTGGCACGTGTGATCACACTCTTATCCTGTACTGCGTAGACAAAATCACACTAATGTGAACACACCACCTCACGACCAAGCTATTCCGTGATGTGGTCAAGATTTCATCATTCTTCTATCTCCACCGTCATCCCTTCTGTGGCAAGCTGAACCTCATGAACAGCCACATCTTCTGTTCCCTGAAATTAATGAAAGAAATCAAAACATCATTTTAGGATTGTGTTCTTGATTTGTGATATAAAGTGCAGTGACAAGCAAGTCAAAATGTTTAAAAAAATAAATGAGTTAACATAAACACAACACAAAAAGTAACTACCCCCTTTTTCAAAATACCATAACTTTTTAAAGAAACAGTTTTGAGTAAAATTATTTGGCAAGGGTGTTCCTGCACTGATTGACTAACTTCTGTGTGAAAATGTGATCGATCCGTCAAGTCATGCATGATTGAGCACGTATTGAATGCAAAAATGTCACTTTTCAAAAGTCACCGGGGTCATTTTGAGGGATTTGTGATGCAGGATTTTATCAAATTCTGTTTCTGTTGAATGATTAAGTGCTATTTATGTTAATCATTTATCGTTTGATCCCCTTACACCTCCTTTGGCACTTTTTGCAAATTTTACGCTTCAGTGAGCTCAATTAAAAAATTTCCATCCTTCCTCCATTTTGAAATGGTAAAATCCAGTTAACTGAAAAAATTGAAATCCGATATTTTTCAGCAAAATGTATCTTTACATGTTGTACGGACATAAGAGGTTGTAACCATGCCATGGTTCAGTGAGCACACTTTACAAATAAAGCAAAAAATACAATTATTTACCATTATTTTGGCATAAGAGATGACACTTGTGACTTTTGAAAAGTGGCATTTTTGCCCTTAATGTATGCTCACTCATGCATGGCATGACGGATTAATCTTATTTTCACACAGAGGTTAGTCGATAGGTGTAGAAATATCCTTGCCAAATTATTTTGCTAAAACTTATTTCGTTAAAAAATTATGGTAGTTTGGAAAAGGGAGCAGTTACTTTTTTTGTTGTGTGTATAAACCAAAATATACTCTACTATGACCACCACTACTTCTACTATCACTACTACTACTTCTACTACTTCTAACAGTAATTATTTATCATATCTTCTTAGAAGACTCTTTGCCTTTAACTCTTAACATGCCAAAGTCACAGACCTGCACCAAATAATACACATAAAGTCCATAGAGGGTGAAATCCTCTGGCACGTTAAGAGTTAAATGGAAACATGTAATAAGAATGGGACAAGATCATACAATATATACGGAAATAGGAGGTAAGATAAAAAAGTTCAGTATTGTGAAGTAGTAAATTACACCAAATGCAATAATCAAACAGAAACTTCCATGCAAATACAAATACATTTCAAGACATTCTTCAGACTTGGGGGCTCACCTCTATTGTGGATATGATCTCCCTGATCTTGTCGGCAGAGTTGGGTTCCTTGGTGAGGACGTACATGAAGCCCCCTCCCCGGCCCCTGCCAGCACCTGGCCGTGGACGTAGGGCTTGAGGGCAGCCATCATGAGGGACACCACGCGGGGCTCGCTACCGGGGGCCATCACCTTCTTCTGCAGCCAGTAGGTGTCCATGCACTGGCCCACCTTCTCAAAGTCCCCTTCAAAATGAAGAAAAACAAGGACAACTTGTCGTTGAGCTAGCTTTATGATAAATGTAAATATGGCATTGATACCTGGGTGCAACAAAGAAACTTTTCAAACAGATATTGCAACATTCCCACTTTGTTGAGTGGGACCCTTCATTTTCTTGATGGCCCTTCTTCAAGTTTCTTGCTTATTTGTTTCTACCTGTGTGAGACTAGATATTTTTCACCTATTTTCTGTCAGGTTTTGATTCTATCCTTTATGCCCCACACTATGTTGCTCAAAACATTGCTAATGGCAGTAGATCAAGTGATTATTATCTTAAGAGATTGTCTTCTTCCTTATCTTCACAAAAATTGCCACTGGGTGATCAAATGTTGAAGCGATTTTTATCTTGCCTGTATAAATAAAATTATTTATCATCTTGAAGTTTAGATTCTAAACTCTCCTCCATTATTTAAGAAAATGTGTACTTTAAACATCTATGATATTAATAAAATTAAAATTGCTATATTTATGTTTAATTATTTCATTCCTCTGACTTATAGTTCAATTTGTGTTAACAAGTAGCAAATGCACATAAGAGCTTTGCTTCTTACCGGCTGATAGGGCTTTGGCACACTCTTCTGCATTCTCTATCAATCCCTGACAATTCTGTACAATGATTGGTTGCCTGGCGTACCAATTACGGATGACATCTTGGAGTAGGTTCCTGCAGACAAACAAAACAATAACAAATTGCACAAAATGAATATTCAAAGACCCATCACTTCCAGAGCAAGGGGATTCAAAGGTGGTCAAATGATTGGTTTCTAGACTATTGTTCCACACAATAAGGTCTACAATATCCATTTCCATAGTACATTACATAGATTCCTCTATCATTTACCAAAATTCTTTTAACATATGTGTATAAATAATTCACAAAACCAAATCATTTTGAAATTATGTATTTGTTGTGTTAATTAATATGCTAACGTCAGAAGATTCCTTAATTCTGACACACTAACAGGATCAAACACAGGAAATAAGGGCAAGAGGTGATTCCTAGAAAATAGGAAATTTTATGAAATAACTGACAATTCAGAATGACAAGAATTTACAAAAAAGCCTGGTTGGTTAGAAATATCACAGATCACCATGTACACAGAAGCTACCACCAATGTAACATTTAGATTTTCACAGCTTAATTATGCATTAGTTATTGGTGTTCTATTTTAGTGTGAGTAAATCATGTCATTTTGATCGGGAATGCATTCTCCTTCCCCAAAAACAAGAAACAGAAAGTAACACATCAACATCACCATCATCATCATCATCATCATCATCATCATCATCATCATCAACATCATCATCATTGCCACCATCACCATCACCATCCCCATCCCCATCACCATCACCATCACCATCACCATCACCATCACCATCACCATCACCATCATCATCATCATCATCATCATCATCATCATCATCATCATCAACATCATCATCATTGCCACCATCACCATCACCATCCCCATCCCCATCCCCATCCCGATCACCATCACCATCACCATCACCATCACCATCACCATCACCATCACCATCACCATCACCATCACCATCACCATCATCACCATCACCATCACCATCACCATCACCATCACCATCACCATCACCATCACCATCACAATCACCACTATCACAATCACCACTATCAACATCACCATCATCATCACCATCACCACCACCACCACCATCACCATCCCCATCCCCATCCCGATCACCATCACCATCACCATCACCATCACCATCACCATCACCATCACCACCACCATCACCACCACCATCACCATCCCCATCCCCATCCCCATCCCGATCACCATCACCATCACCATCACCATCACCATCACCATCACCATCACAATCACCATCACCATCAATCACCATCACCATCACCATCACCATCACCATCACCATCACCATCACCATCACAACCACCACCATCACCACTCTTATCACTATCACCATCACCATCACCATCACCATCATCATCATTATCATCACCATCATCAGTGTCATCATCACCATCATCACCATCATCATCATCACCATCATCATCATCATCATCATCATCACCACCACCATCATCTATCATGGATCACAATGCATATATAATTTTCACACACTTAGGCATGATCAGGGAATTTAATAGTTTTACGCAATATTAAAAGATTTCATCATGATAAGTTTAATCTCCTCTGATTTTGTGAATAAAAAAAATTCTCTCACATAATACACGCTTAAGAATAAATGTACATCACATTGATAACAAAAAATAGTATTGATTCATTACAAGAAGGAAATTAAAGCCCATATTTAATTTTGCTAAAAAATGAAATTCTTTGCAATTATGTATAAATACACAGACCTACTGTATAACGATCTATTAATGCCCTGAAAATGCTCAATCTAAGGTAATATACATACTGCTGCATGTTCTCTGATAATTTAAACAGCACAATTGTCACTATGAACGATTTTCAATGGGTCTGGTGTTGTTTTCTGATGTCTGGGGTGACAATAGAATACTTCGACTTTGAAATGATTAACTGAAAAGTTGTCTGACACACCAAACCTATACATGGGCTTTAAAGGTTTTAGAGGTTGAACCATTCACATGAGCAAATTATGATGTGATTTGAGAGGATTGTGATTAGAAAACTTCGGGAACACATTTGAATTTTGCGATTTGATTTGCAACATGATTCTAGTTGGCTTTTACACTGGTACATAATTAGAGTGATCTCTGATTGCAATCACTTTTGGCTGTAGTGTGGAGATGATCTGGAATAAGCATGATTCTAATTCTACATCTCTTCCATTGACAACTTGAGTGAAACCATTTACTAAAGCTCAAATTAGGAACCCGAAGAATCCCATCAGGCCTAAAATTTTTTT
>JZLH01S0078664.1:21046-37289 GCA_001188425.1 Eucidaris tribuloides | reverse complement strand
AGGGATGGTTAGAATAGACCCTATGAACAACGTAGGGCTACTGTACTAGTCAATTTAGGTATCACTCAAAAATTATAGGCCTTTGAACTAAAGACCAATCACCATGAAATATCAAAAATATAGAAGTATCTCAAATAAATTTGTTGATTATTGCTGTTCAGATGAATCTCCTAAAATGGACATGAGATTTGAAAAAATTATATTACTTTCCGTTGCATAATATATTTTACACATGATCCCCTTGTTCCCCACATTAGGTCTGAAAAGTTCAAATGTCAAATCTTACAGGTGGCAGAGAGAATTCAAAACTGCTCATTTAATTTCTTCAACATCATCGGCAAAATGATCTTGATGTTTATTCATTAGTTAGAACATCTTTTTGTCAACAAAATTTCCATGTTCTTGATTGAATAAGGATTTGATCTATGCATTTTTCTGAGCCAATGTTGTTCCCAAATTCCGACTTCTGTACATGCACGCGGCCACGAACACCAATGATTTTCTCAATGGGGAGTTCCATAGAGATTATGCTGGCAGACAATAGGCAATCACCCTTTTATTTCATTGAAATTTGTGTATGGCCACACACTGCCGAAAATAATGTGCCGTGATCGAATTGGGAAGACATGCCTCAGAAAAATCCCTGATTGTCAACGGATACAGAAAAAACCGGTTATTATGAGCTCATTTGTTGGGAAGAGAATGTTCTTAACCATGAAAAAAAACCCAAGGATATTATGTTCAATGATGTGACGATATTCACGATCCCAGGTGTTGCATTCTCTCTGGCCTCTAATTTGACAGTATGTCCTTTATCAAATTTTTGTACATAACCGCAAATAAGTGATTCTATAACTTCGTTGTTAAGATAATCTTCATAGTAGTGTTTAATATTTTTATAAGAAATTGTATAATATTCTGAAATAACTACATGATAATCCTTGTACACCTATTCAATAAGTAACTATTATATCAATATACATCGTGAAACGAAATAACAATATGAGCATGTGGTCAGATTCCCAAAATTACATTTCAGTCATTGTTCTTTGAAATTAAAGAACAAACTATCTTGATTCTTTAAGTAGTGAGGAGCAATTTGAGCAAATTCAGCGAAAACAGCGTGGGCTTGTTCCGGACATCCGCCACAACATATTCCTCGTGCAATAACACCACAGTTCTTACCCTTTATATCACTTTTGATGGTACAAGCCGATCAATGAAAGAGCAATATGGCCGTTTTGTGATAAAATACATCTTGATTGACAATATTAAATAACATATTGTCACTCGAGATGATTTTCTATTGACAGAGCTGAACTCATTGCTTCATTCTAATGTTTGCTACCCTGCTTCTATGAATGACAGTACTTGTGCGACTTCATTCAAATGACCTCATGAAGTGTTTTAAATTCGTTAGTGCTAATTCTTCTTCTCTAAAGTAGGATAAGTGCACAAATTAGTTATCTGTACTAAACCATTCCTGAAATGTAGTCTAGGATTATCAAAAACGGTAAGGCCGCCGAACTTCTGATGATAATCATCAGACCATTTTCAAGCAGTATGTTACAAATTATGCCAATGGATATACCGTAGTAATAGACATAGGGGGATATAACATTATGAAAAGATATTATTTATGTCTGAAAAGGAGTATTGGGTGAATTATGTCAAAAACGTTTGTTATTCCAAACACACAAATGTATGTAGATTAAGCGTTTCGTATCGACTTATAAATAATAGTTCATACAAATTGAGAATACAAATGTGCAAGGTATTCTATCCTTCCGAACAAGTGAACCGTCGAAAACATATCTTCGGATAACGAACCTTCGAAATAACGACTGTAATAGAACATTGTGGCAACAAATTGTAGCAATCACAACAGAAGTATAGTGAACTTGTTGAACATTGAAAAACACACACAGATCCTGATGTTAAAGTAATTATGAATTTATGGAGTGGTTATGATAACGTAAAAACTGGCATATTAAAATTGCCATTGAAAATTAAGTAAAATAGCCTTAACTAACTTATCGAGCTGTGTTTTGATGTTATTGTCGTCTGTAAATAAAAAAAAACACGAGTCGTAATTTTTTCATGACCGAATAAATGAAGACTCGTCTGACTCATGAGTTCTGGATATGCAGGATAAAGTTAATCTCGATTATTGCACATATCACTTAGTTTATTTCATGACAAAAATCATACAATAGATGCGCCAGCATTATTGTATAGAAGTTATTGTAGTTCTGTTGACTTTTACGCTACATTCATACCTGCACTAATCGTACACGACACAACATGTATTGGGACAGTCGATTTAATGAAATGCGAAGTGATTAAACCTAGCACGATGTACTGTAATATTAGAGACAGTGTGTTCAAATTCACATAGTCGAGTAAACATCGTTCCATAAAACAGTGTTCAAAATATTTCCAAACTGAATTATTTTGAAATCAGCATAAACATTTTATTCCTGTCAATTCTTTAGGCCCTACTCAAGTATAGACGATCGTTTTTTATCAACAATATAGCCTCAGTTAAAGTATTCATCTATTACATATATACCCAAACTGTAGCGACTTTTATATACCTTTAACAAAGCAGAATCCTGCCGAGATTCAACTACCTAAAAAACTTTACAACGTGACATCAGAACACAGTCATAAACTCTTTCAACACTTTTAGAAACGGAATATAATTTTTTTTTATTTCACAAGATCTACATGCCGCAAATACAAAAAGACATAAAAGATGAGAAATTTCATAAAACAACCTCAATTATGAGAATAATAATTGTCTTGAACGTGAAATACAGGCAGAGATTAAGAATAGTGGGTAGTTATATGAAGAATGCTCACGTTTAGAACATTATGTTTTAGGAACAAATCTAGCGCGAGTCTCTTTCTAAAATGTAATAGATATATGGTCGAATTTGAAGAAAATTTGCAAGTTAGGCAATGATGATGAATTGATTTGCTGTACACAGAAGGAAAACTAACATAACAATGCTTCAAACATAGTATCAGCAGCAGAAGCAGCAGTATAATAGTCGGTGATGATGGCAGTAATTGACAATTAGATGCTGCGATTTTTGATGTCTGTTATTTTCACCAAAATATTAAAAAAGAGTAATGGCAACCGTGAGTGAATCATTACATAATTGGCATATTTTTTTATTTTGGTATTGATAGAATTTTAACGAGGAAAATAAATGACCAGGAAGTTTTTTTTTTCTTAGTGAGTTGTTTCTGTACAATTTTTATGGAACGTGACATTTGATATGTATTTCCAGATACAATTAGATTTCAGACCAGTATTTAAATCATTCAATTAAATTCGTTAATCACGCTTGATATACAATCCAGATTTTGAGACTGAGCATTTAAGATCTGCGATCTGCTTTGTGTTTTATCGTGTTCTTACCCAGGTATGGATTTATTTATTTTTTTTGAATACTTTATAAAACATATCCACTAAAACTTCCAAAGCCATGTATAGAAAAGTCGCTGTATAGAATTTTTCAAAAAAAAAAAAACAAAAAAAAAAAATATGAATTCCAGCATTAACTCGCTTTAAAGTTTTATTGAGAGATGATGCTTTCATGAAAAAAGTGTTAATTTCATATCCCAGATCTCCTGCCCTTCAGTGAGGCACAGATAATGAATTTTAAAGTAAAACGTATCCACTCCCATTTTTAAGTAATCATCCAATCCATAAGAGAAAGTTGTTTGTTTACTGTTATAGTTAATTAGCTTACAGAAATGCAGTGATAATATTGTTGTATATTTTGAATTTACAGGGACAACACCGTTTGTACCTACAGGGTCTACACTGATAGAAACACACTATATAATATATAATAATAAAATATAATAATAATAATAATAATAATAATAATACTAATAATAATAATAGATAATAATAATAATAATAATTAATAATAATATAATAATAAGTTCGACTGAATTTCTTAATGCGCTAAAATCATCAAAACGTAAAATATATTGATAATATCATTATTATTGCCACCAATAATTCCAGTAGAATTATTAATCTCTTTCCTTATGGCAAAAGTCGAGACATTCTCAGATATCGAGTACAAGCAAAAATAAATGCTGCCTGAGAGAACTCCCGTGTCAAATTTTCTCTGTAATTTATTTTCAGTGTAATGTGATTATTTTGCAGAATGTCTAGTGATTCATCTCCTTTCTATTAATTTCAAATGTAATTCTGGCCTGTTGCCATAAAAATTAACCAGACAAATTTCTCCTATGGTTAATATTGGAATACTCCTGTTAGCATATTTTACCATTATTCATTACAGGAAAAAATCTCAAACAAATAAATAATAAAGTAAACCTTAAAATAACGGAGTTTTTCTCTGGATTAAATTATGCAAGTCCCTGAATAAAAGAGTACACACCGGAATGAATTTGATACAATTACGTTGTCGTAATTTACATGACGATTTGAAACAGTCATGACAATTTACCAACTATTTGTAGTACGTTTTCTGAGGTAGATATATCTTTCTCATTTGGAGAATGTAGATATTAAAAAATATCCCTGAACAAGTACCCCAATGTCCTAACCTTATGTCTTGTTGAATAAACCCCGGTACAAGCAATAACGCTTTTTGTCGTGTTTTAATGGTCTAGAAAATCTACTTTCCCCCAAACAATATATCAGGCTATCCTTATCTGGATGTATTGTCGTAAACAATCTAGTCTTATTTATAATTTCGATATGCATGTTATACATGTATAGTTCTTAAACAATTTCCATGCAAAATTTAGCTTCAACCTTTTGGAATTAGGCGAAGAAAGATCATTTGATTTCACATTACAGATTAACGCCAATAAATTGTTTTAACCAAACACAATTTAAAAATAAAATATTTGCCACTTATTGGAAAGAAAATTTAACTAAAAGAGAAAAGAACCTTCACCAAATTTACAGGCCCAGAAAGAATGCAACAAACCCCCCCACCGCGATCGTGCAATATCGTTCACCATCTTCAATATCACTGTTTTTTTTCATGGTTGAAACATTCTTTTCCCCGAAAATTGATAATCATGAATACCTTTTTTTGCATATTGCTTTGAATCAGGCATTTTCCTGAGCCATGTCGTTTTCCAAATTCGTATCCACGGAACACTATCTTCTCGCGTCGTGTGTGCCATAGCAGGACAAATTTCAATGACAATAACGGCAACGATAGCCTATGCTCTGCCAGCATTAAATCTCTATGAACTCTGCCATGAGAAATTATCTTAGGGTTCGTGGACGCTGCATGCTACACGCAAGCTCGCAAATACTTCGCACCAACATTGGCTCAGAAAATGGCCCTTGATCCAACGCACTATTCAAATCATTTTATGAACATCCCGGTATCATTTGTTGCAAAAATGATCGTTACTAACTAATGTCATTAACATCAAAGATCAATTTCGGATGAGTGTTTGAAGAAATTTAACAATGAGTGTTGTTTCTCTATAGCCACCTGTATTAATTTAATTTGAACTTTTCCCTTTAATGTGGTCATCAAGAGTCATGTGTAAAATATATGAGCAACTGAAAGTAAATTAATTCTAATCTTTATTCATTTTTATGAGAGATCATCCTGAAACATGCAGGCAAGATACAACAAAATTATTTGAGATTATCTATATTTTTGATCTCTGGCGAAGTCCCTTTAAGTTCAAAGCCTATAAACTTTGATATACACAGATTTGACTATACAGACTAGCGTCTATGGCAATTCTACATCCCTATCGGGTCAGGATTAGGATTATGTGTGGCTTGCACGAAGCTTTTATTTTCAAGAGTAGTGCTCCGTACTATAGCACAAATTTTTTTTTAGAGACAAACTGAGGTCTGGTTATCCTTTAGGTCTGTTAACACGGAATTGGATGAGTGGGGGGGGAGTGCTGGAGGGGTGATGGGATGGGCAGTTGATGGGAAGGAAAATTATGACTACAACATTCGCATGTAATAAATTGATGTTTGTCTCTCTCTGTATTTAGCATCGCAACTGCAATCTATAATTTTACCAACATTCAAAAAAAACCAGGATTCGACCCGTCGTTAACAATCTATCCGGGCTCGAGAATACCACCGATATATCGTGTTCACGGCACTGGCACACGAAAAGAACATAATATCAAGATCACATTTTGACATCTGATGTAATACCAAAGGCGAATTTATATTATGATTATAAAATAAGGGATTATCAGAGAGGTGAATACGATGTAATAATTGATATTTGTCTCTCTCTGTATCTAAAATACAAGAGAACATGAATCATTTAGTATCATCCCATTGCACCTCTCTGAATAATCCCGTTCATTCTAATAATCATATAAATGTCCGCTATGGCCTATTTAACATAACAAGTCAGAAATGTGTTCTATTTCTTTTTCACTTTCTGACATTTCTGTACAAAGTGAATGCAAATACAATAAAACTGTGAAAATATACTCTCAAAAATTCCCAGTCTTGAAGTAAAATTGCGAAAATACTGTATATGGACGCGAAATGGCGTATACAGTATTAGGCATTGAGCTAGGGTTAGAATTTTGTATTTGGGGTTGAATTTAGTTTTGGGGAAATGGGATGTTCTTGAAAGACAGATAGAAGTATGCTTACTGATTTAATATATTTAACCCATTGAAGACGATTTGATTTTGCTTTATCATGCATTTTCCATAGACCTCGAGATGAGATATCTTGTGTCTAGTCTTCAATGGGTTAATAGTAGAACTTTAGAGCATCTAGTTCTCCATCTCTTCCTGTATTTTAATTCAATTTACACAATTAAAACAACCTTAGGCACATTTTTAGATGCACAAACTGAGGATCTGGTTTATCAGGCCTTTGGTCTGTAATCCGGGATGGGATTGAGTGGGGGGGGGGG
Organism: Eucidaris tribuloides; assembly: GCA_001188425.1. NCBI lineage: Eukaryota > Metazoa > Echinodermata > Echinoidea > Cidaroida > Cidaridae > Eucidaris > Eucidaris tribuloides. Next base: position 30,363 of record JZLH01S0078664.1, on the reverse strand, counting down.
GGGGTGTGGGGAGGGTGATGGGATGGGCATGTTTGCAGTGGGGAAGGAAAGACTATGGTGGGTACACATATGTTTGTTGTGGGGAAGAAAGGGAAGAATTGGGTACATGTTTCTTAGTGAAAAAAGTGGGTGGGGTGGATGTCCTTTTAGTGGGAGATGGAAAATACATATGGTTTGTAATACGCAAAGTCAAGAAACAATTCCTTCTCGATCTGAAAATGAAGCTTATGACACTATGCTCCATAATGGGCCAGAACGATGGAAATCATTGGAATTAGGGGTATTATTGGCACTTTTCGCTGGAAATTCCTACTCAAGGATCCAGTCTGTAAATGTCACAAGTTTCAGATGGCAAATGTTCTCGGCTCCACTCAAGTATTTTCACAAGATACTCCTATCATCACTATTCTTCCTTGATCATCGAATGTCACAACAAGAACTATTTTTTCTAAACTGCTGTCAGAAAACCAAGATTTGTAAGAGTACCACCTGGAACAAACACTGTGTTAGCTAAAGTCCATTCCATATAGTCCTGAGATGATTGAAGGTACAATTTATCAATGATCGTCTTAAAAAAAAATCTAAGCTGCATAAACTTCCATGCTATAAGTGTTTCTCTTAATGTCTAAAAAATGAAGCCCTAAAAAAATTGTACATCGAAATGATCATTGAGTGCTTTAAAGAGCAAAAATCTACGAGTACCAAGTTTTGTTATGTCTATTTTATGTTTTTTTTTATTGTGAAAGAGGTTCTTAAATGGGTATCTTTTTGTCTATACCAGTATACGTGTAAATATGGGCAAGAAAACTGGATCAATTATTTCTAATTGCTTTTGCTTGACATGAACTGATAAATATCAAAGTGAATTGAAATATTTCAGCAAAATAGTATTTATGCTAAAGGACTTAAAAAAAGTTTACCTAAAATATTAACTGGCAATATCTCAATTGGCTCATAGTTATCTGTGTACCTTGGAAAGTTACATCAATCAGTGATACCGCAACAAATCTACATAGACTTATTTTGAGTGTAGTTCTGAAATAGTTAACACAGGCATTTATAATTAGCGTTTTCTGAACTATAAATATCTCCACCAGGCCTTTAAAATGTCAAATATTTAAATTTCTACAATGGACTTCATGTGTGTAACTTAGCACAAATTTGTGACTTTGGCATGTTAAGAGTTAAGATCCACACCCAATTGACCATTCACCAATGTCACGCTATCACCATCGATGAAACGGAAGATAAATCGCGGAACGGGTCGCATGACGACAAGCGATCATCTGTATTACAAATGGCCTCTCGTAAAATCCATGTAAACCAAATTACCCGTGACCAAGCATTGCAGGCCAAATTTCCAGTGTGACCAAAACAGCTTTCTCCTTAGGTTTTACTTGCGGAGATCTTCTCCAAATGGAAAAAAAAATCAGGAGGTGATGGCTACGATATGGGTAATTTTGAAAGATGACACCCACTTGTCGCGTTTGGCGAGAGCGGAGGTATAAGGTCACGTGACCTCCTTTGCTCTTGTTACTCACCCATGGGGAACCATTCATGAATGGTGTAGGGAGAAAATGTCAAGGCAAGCTTGGTGAAGAGGTGTTTGGCATAGGTGTAGCCAAGGGGTAGGGGCGGGGGTGGGGGCAAAGGAGGTTGTGCCCCACTATTATTTGCCAGTAAAAACTAGAAAGAAGATGATCAAAGTTTGGTGACATGTAATAAGAGTTAAAGGTGTCCACTTGATTCATTTTTTTTCCTGGCCATACTCTGAATAGATATCCCTTCCCCTCGCACCCCCCCATTGGAAAATCCTGGCTATACCTCTTCTGGATGGTGAAATGACATGAGATCTAGGTTTCTTTTACCGCCTCCTCCTATTTTATTTTTGTGATGGGGATAAGTATCTTGATTATTTAATGGACTATATAGACCAGTAATATCCATGGGGCATTGCAGGTCGCACACACAATTTCCATACAGTGACCAAATCATGAGTACAACACGATTGCAATCGTGGTAATACGATTTACTGACAGTAAACACAAGAAGATAAGTCTTTGTGGACAACGCGATTAGAATTCAAACTTGTAGTAATAAGGCATGGCCGCATTTATGGGTAACGCAATCAACCGCACACGAGATGGATTGCGTGGCTGTGACACATTTATACACATGCTTTAAAACAGCAGTATTCCAGTAGGAGTTCATGAAAGGTCACATTTATAAGCTCCACCTCCTAAATCTTTTGTCAGAGGTCAAGCCATTCGCACAAGAAAAATACAACATGATTTGGGAGGATTGTGATGAGAAAATGCCTGTGATCTGAACTTCCCAATTTCATTTGCAATCGCGATATCAGTTTGGTTTCACGTGGGTAAAATACCATTTACAATCATATTTTATCTGCCATGTAAAAACAATCTCCATTAAACCGTCATTAAGTTGATAATCAAAGCCCAACAGATTTTTTAAAATGAAAATACTTGTTTTATTTATATGTTTTTTAGCAGACATGGATTAAAAAACATGGGCTTTTGAGTTGATTCAATTTCATCCATGCAAGAATGATCTGAGTGAGTATACAAAAACAAACTGATTAAAAAATAATATGGATAAAAAAGAAAAAAAAATAACCTATTGCAGTTGAAATTTCATAAAAGTCTCCAACTATTAAACATAGCAAGTTATTACCTCTCTTATTACAACTTAAAGTCCAACAAAAATCCACAAACTCTTCACATGATATTATACATGGGGCAGTGACAGGGTTAAAAATGGAATTAATCCATGGTGGCACTGTTACATTGTTGCTCTTGATAATTATGGTCAGTGCACTTTGGTTCAATTTGGATTTAAATCATGTTTGACTTTGTTTGATATAATAATAAACCAAAACCAGGTCTGGCCAAATCTCTCCACATCTAGTCATCAAATATAAGACTCTTTCAATTCTCATTTGTTCAACACTGATTATAATCTTCCGTAACTCATTCTAATACATCTCTCTCTTCTACTAGTTTGATGATGAAGGCATTAGCTCTTGATATTTCCCTGTAAATCTCTCGTTATCATCCCTCTCATCATCATGTCAAGGGGTCTTTGCACTCCTTGTCTCTCCCTAACAGCATTAACCCACTACATCATTCACACAAGTTCACACAAATGTGACTGGCCCACCAAATGCATCACCTCGCTTCCTGTTGCACATTTGCCATGTTCATGACATTGTTGGGAATAGAATTGAAACATGTACAATTTTCATAACTTTTTCAGCTTTTTATTAACCCACTACATCATTCACAAAAATGTGCCTGGCCCATCAAATGCATCATCTTGCTTCCAGTTGCACATTTTGCCAAGTATATGATACTGTTCGGAATACAACTGATATATGAAAAATGGGTACAAATGAAAATTACTGGAAAATTTTCAGATTTTTTTCAACTTTTCCATGGTCAGAGAACTCCCTCACCATAATCATATTTTCAGCCTGCTCTTAATTTGGCTTGTTGGGATATTGACAGTATTATCACTTTTCAGAAATTTGAACCTAAAATATAATGGAGGACTCAGTGTATGTGTGTGTGTATGTGTGTATGTTTGTGTGAGTGAAGGGGGGGGGGGTCAGTGGTAAGTCTTATATCTTGATTTTGATTGGCTGGAAGTAGAGCTATAATGTATATTTCAGAGACTTGCGTTTGAATGGGTCACAGCTTTTCTTCAGGCTGTGAAAACATCAAATTACACAAAGCCCTTCTGACCCAAAATTCATTCCATTTATCAATGTATGATATACATGTATACTTCAGCCAAATGTAATAAAAATCCATCAATCCTATCTTGTGATATGGTAGTAAACAAAGTGAATTACTTGAATGTAAGACATAAAATGATCTGCGACATTTGACCGACATTTAACCCTTCACCTTTAACTAAAAATCAATCCTTCTTTAGCTACGTTTCATTGAAATCCATAACAGATTTCTTGAGATATTGCAGTAAATAATGTGTTATGTGCAGCATATTGACTGTATATTATGCAGAGTGATCTGCGACATTTGACCCTTGACCTTTGACTAGAGAATCAATTCTTATTTTAGCTATGTTTCATTGAAATCCAACAATAATTTCTCGAGATAATGCAGTAAATAGTGTGTTATCTGCAGCATATTGACTGTATATCATGCAAAGTGATCTGTGACCCTTTGACCTTAAACTTAAACTTGAATTAATCCATCTGATTACACTAAAAAATATTTCTACCAACTTTTATGAAAATCCATCAATCTATTCTTGAGGTATTGCAGAAGAGTGAATTACCTACATTGTACACAAAGTGACCTATGTCCTTTAACCCATGACCTACATACACGTATCAATCATTTTGTCTAAATGGTGATATAGTTTACATAAGTTTCAAGAAGATCTAACCTTTATTTCTTGAGATATCACAAAGTATACAATGTATTAATCACAGTATATTAATGGCAATATACACATATAGAGTGACCTTTGACCTCTTTACCCCAGTTTTTGATCAGTTCATCTGTCTGCGGTACTACATACTTCAGACAAGTTTCATGAAAATCCATTTTTCTATTCTTGGGATATTGTGGTATACAAAGTGTTACAGACTGACACAACTCAGTAGATCTGTTTACATTCCGACTTCAAGTGTGTTTATTACATCACTTATAGTGTATAACAAAATCCCGCACGTGTAGTCTATACATCACAGGCTTAATTTACACCTTTCACAGCCTTTATACCTCAGATCTTTTCATGGACACAAACCATCGCTCCAAGCCTGTACGAGAAACCAAACTTTTATCCTCTCGCCTCACAACATTAGAGGACGCTCCGGCACGCTGATTACGACACATACACAGTTCAGGATACACATAATCTTATACAATCAGTTAACAAACCTGTGCCCAGGTACTACGGAAATGAAGCTCGTACAAGGGGTTCATTTCTGCCTTTCTTTCAGAAAACAATTTAATTACGTCCCAATGTCTGTGAGATTATGTTTTAACACAAGAGGTACGTGCACTATTCGAAAGGTTAACGATATGCGTAACCAACTCGACGACGCGAGGCTTTTCCTCCAGCTCCCTTCGCCTAAATACACATCTGGCTCGAGGGTCAGTCCAACGTTTAGAGTGGCTACGCTAACAAAATCATGTCTTTGGGGCTGAAGATGAAGATCCAAGATTGAAATCGGATGTGTCTATTTACACCTGAATAGTAATATATTCTAAAATGTCCTATTGGCTCATGCGATACGAGTGTATAATGTTAAGAATGGTACATGTGGAGGTCATATCGTCACATGGCTGGCAGAAGGGCCATGGCATATGTTCCCGGCAAAAGGGCCTTAACACTAAATTGCCTCTAACTTGAAAACCATTGGCTCTTTTAACATGAAATCAAAATAATGTGATATTTTTAGATACTTTAGTCAGTTTGTTAAGCACAATATCAATAAGGCAATATTTGATGCACCACACGCTACCCCCGGGGTACCGTTGTACCCCAGTGTACCGCATTGTGCAGTGCCCTCTTGTGTCCAAAAATGTATTTTCTTCAGTTATGATCACTGAAATCAGTGGTTATTATGCAGAAGCTGCACAGGTGCACAACAAAAAGGCATAAACTTACGAAAAATTGTGTAAAAATGAAGCTAAATTTGTGATATTCACACTTTTTACATAATTTTGTAACCCAGGGTACAGTGCTAAAAAAAAACAATTCAACAAAATGGCGGATTTCTAGTTGGTACCCCAGGGTATCATTCATGTCATCATTTCTCAAATAAGAGAAAAGTTACTGCTAAAGCCCTTCTGTGGGAACATTTGCTAGGAACCTTCTGCAGGGCACAATATGATATTGAAGTATGTATGTAAATATACATGTATGACTTGTAATATAATGTCTTATGCAATATGTATGACAGAAGATAAAGGGTGAAACGAATGCAATTTAACTGCTGTGCAGTCAAATGGTAGTAAAGTTCACCCTTCCTTTAAACTTTGGTGTCAAACAAAATCAATGTTGTCACTCTACTCAATTTTTTTTGTTTGAAACTCCATTGTTTTTAATCATATATTGCGGTAAAGAATGTGTTAGCAATAGTTGTCTGCACAGTGTAAAAATTGACCTACATGTAAAACCACTGACCCCAACATTGAACAAGAGTGTCGCTGGGGCGAGCACATAATACGCCCGCCCGTAATGCGGAAAATGAAAACATGCCACTGTGACCTTGACCGTTGACCTTTAGACCGCTTTCGACCTCAGCGAAAAATCATTAGGCTTTCTGATCGCAGTAGTTAGTATCATACACACCAAGTTATATGAGCCTAGGTAAAGTTAAACTGAAGTTATCGCGTTTACAAGGACTCACAAGGGTAATATGAAAACATGTCAGTGTGACCTTGACCTTTGACCTTTTGACCCCAAAATCAATAGGCTTCCTGGGATCCATGCTAGTATCATACACACCAAATTATATGAGCCTAGGTAAAGTTAAACTGAAGTTATCGCGTTTACAAGGACTTCACACAAGGGTAATATGAAAACATGTCACTGTGACCTCGACCTTTGACTTTTTGATAGGCTTCCTGGGATCCATGCTAGTATCATACACACCAAATTATATGAGCCTAGGTAAAGTTAAACTGAAGTTATCGCGTTTACAAGGACTTCACAAGGGTAATATGAAAACATGTCACTGTGACCTTGACCTTTGATCTTTTGACCCCAAAATCAATAGGCTTCCTGGGATTTATGCTAATATCATACACACCAAATTATATGAGCCTAGGTAAAGTTAAACTGAAGTTATCACGTTTACAAGGACTTCACAAGGGTAAGATGAAAACATGTCACTGTGACCTTGACCTTTGACCTTTTGACCTCAAAATCAATAGGCTTCCTGGGATTTATGCTAGTATCATACGCACCAAATTATATGAGCCGAGGTAAAGTTAAACTGAAGGTATCGCGTTTACAAGGACTTCACAAGGGTAAGATGAAAACATGTCACTGTGACCTTAACCTTTTGATCTAAAAATCAACGGAGCTTCCTGATCTATGCTAGTACGGCATACACACCAGAATTAATGAGCGCTAGGGGTTAAGTTAAACTGAAGTTACAGGCGTTTACAGGAAAAGTTAAGCGGACGGACGGAGCAGACGGACAGACGACGAACGACGATGGACAGACAGACAGATCGGACACCGGACGTGATACCATAGTAGGGAGCTTTCGTTTGCGCATCGCGGAACGAAAACGAGGACAGTGAGCATCAAGCTAGCCGTTCGTCGTGGTCCTTCACCAATCAGTTTCGCCATATGCAAAACGATGAAGGCGAGCGACGGTACGTGACGTCATCACTTTCCACGTGTTGCGGTTTGCACTGACATCATCTGTACGGGCGCTGATTGCGCTAGGCCTGTCCTCCCGCTGCCGTGCCTCAACGAAAACTCCAGAAGTATCCCGTTCCGATTCCTGCGACGCGCGGACAGCGATGGGCAGGGGATGACGCATGCGCAAGACGATCTTGAAGTAATCGGATTACGTTCTTCGAAGAGCCTCCGTCACGCCGAATTGTCGAAAAAAACGAAAGCTCCCCTAATAGGCGTCCCGATAAAGCAAAGCGTAGGTAGAAAAAGAACGAATCATCCGGTTCGCCAGTCTGCAATAACACTGCGTATCAAGTGTATCATAATAATTACTCCACGTGCGTAGTATTTTTACTTCTCCCTCAGTGAGACTCAACCATGGGTAGCGACAAGGGCAAGGTTGAATAACGGCCTGATGGTCAAATTGGTTTTAATAGATAGGCAGTAGACATGAAGACACAGTAAGAAGGTGAGAATTGTGTTTATGCGAACAAATCACACAGAAGATGAGCGGGAGAGTTATGAACATTCAGATTTTTAAAGACTTTGTACAGGTATCACATATGAGCAGCTCCTCCCAGCCAGGTGAGTGCGGCGTGAAGAGTAGCTTAATTCATGAAATTGACACTGTTTTACCATTGGTCATACAAATCAGGAGTCGCGATCACATTACACGATTATGTGGGTCTACCTAGGTAGTGGCAAGTGGGTGGGGGTCGATCACGGCGCACATGATCGGTGTGTGATCCCGCTGTTCACACTACGCAAATAATGGGCAGAACATTCGACAAAAGTGAGTTATGCACGTAAGCTGGCGCGAATCACTTACCCGGATGTTAGATGACCCGGAGAGTGAAGCGCGCCTTAACCACTGGAAACCAGAATTGAAATCGCATAGTCCAAGATGGACGACACTTGTTATTTGCCGCTGTTCGTAGTTTATCACACTGCATTTCGCCGTAGAAATCGGCATTCACGCGATCTCGTGCAAAAATTTAATTGCGACAAATGTTATGCAATATATGATTCTTTCATTGCCATCTATCAAAGGCAAATGCTACCCACATGATTGTACAGCGGGACTCGATTTTTGCGGCGACGATAGCCCGCCGGCACGAGGAGTGAAATGAGCAAAGCCGGCGTCAGAGGGCGTTAGGTCACTTCGCGGTATTGGGAGTCGATCTTAGATGACTCCAGCCATATTGCGTTCACATATTACGAAATTTAACTCACCTCAGCTAGGGTCGAAACTACCTTACAATCAGGTAGTTTCGATGCACACCGTGAGAGTTTGGAGTCGATGTAGGTCGAAATACCACTTGTTTTGTGTTTCACATCAGTGTGGGAAGAGGTTTCGCCTCGGGTCGACTCCATGTGCCCTACATCAAAATGTACCTAGGTAACTCCTTGTTCATATTAGCTGAATGATTTTTTTTTTTTCTATCGAAGCATGTTATGAAATAATGTTTTCTATATTATATATTGAGATGCAAAACAAAAAGGTGAACATCATTTGTCAATTTCTGCAAAAATTGGCTATTTATGGAATTATATTATATGACAAATGGGGATGCTGGCTCGCATGTGACGTCACAAATTTTAAAGTTTGAAAGTTTCATAACTTCGCTATCTTTGGTGGATTTTCACGAACAGACTTCGTTAATATGTTTCTCTCGTGTTTACTGCTTTTATAAAACCAACTTGATGTCAGGGGTGAACCTTGCCTTTAACTCGCCTGAGGTTACACTCGACACCATAGGCAAATCAGTCCCAATCATCAGGATTTTTTTTTCGCAAATATCACAGTTTTATTGTTAGATTTCATAACAACAAAATATAAGTAGAAAACATACATGCATGGACCACTGTCTGCATTGCAGAAACGTACAAGATCACAAAACGCGATT
>JZLH01S0078664.1:6723-21021 GCA_001188425.1 Eucidaris tribuloides | reverse complement strand
AGAGTATTTTCAATGACTACACGTTCAATTTGAATTGTTTTCCAGAGTGCACTGAAAAAGAAGAAAATTCCACTGCTAAATATACTGGCATTATTTAACCTTGTAGAGTCATGGATGGATGAATGCCGGCGTGCCGAAATTTTTTATATCCTGGAAACGGGAAATTGTAATATATCTCTAACTAATCTTGAAGGGAAAGTAAAACTGGAAGTCGTCCTCAATTTCGGACGGCCATGCTCCACAATCACAGAAAATTCCTCAAAAGTTTCTGCTTTGAAAGATTTCCCATTTATACATTTCCTTCTTTGATTTTTTTCTATTATTATTATGAGATCGGTGCTGTGATTGTGACATTTTGTTGTGAACTTCTGAGGATTGATTTCTATCAGGTCGCGGAGATTAATGAGATACCCGTGAACTAAATCTCGGGGGGGGGGGGGTACCTCGATTGTGGTTCCGACGGGGGTGTGTCGCTGAAGTCGATAAAACGACGCTTTTTTTAAGGGTCATTTTGGCGGAAAATGGTACCTATTATTAGGTTGTTTATTAAGAAAAATGACATTTTTTTTTGCAGTTTTGCCCTGGCGATTGAAATAGGCGAAAAATCTAGTGTCTAAATTCGTAAAATTCATAAATCAATGACCCATGGTTTAGGATCCCCCCTCCCCCCCTGAATAAAAAACCGATATCCCATGTTTACGGATTATTTTCATGTGAAAAAGCTCCACCTATCATACGAGCGAGCACACCTCCCGTTTAGCCTTACTAGGTAAAGTTCGCTTCGGGGGGTAGCTGACGAACAATGTTGCATTCCAAACCGTCATGCCAACCGCTGGAAAGTATCGCGGGGGGGGAGGGCGTAGTGACATAAGAAAATTTATTCATTTCATATCTCATATAAGTCAAGTTTTTTTTTCGTCACGAGCAGTCGCCGAAAAAGTCCTCGGGGGGGGAGGGGGGGGAGTAACATTGAAATTGTTCAGTCCAAATAGGAGGTCCCAGCGGTTTGCTTTGTTGGCTATGTCCCCCTCCCAGATCACATGAATGACAGGAATAAAAAACAAACAAGCAAACAAAAGTCGCCTTTCTTACTCGTCGGGGGGGGGGGTGGGGATGCATCTCTCGCCGCCTGAGGTACTAGTGCTTGTTTCCCTCAAGTAAACGAGAGTGTCGCTGGGGCGAGCAATATACTTTGCCGCCTGTAAGCGGTAAATGAAACCATGTCACTGTGACCGCTTGACCTTTGACCATTGTCACTCAAATCAATAGCGTTCCTAGGGATCCATGTTAGTTCATACACAACCGAAGTTATATGAGCCTAGGTAAATGTTAAACGAAGTTAGTCGGGCAGTTTTACAAGAGACTTCACAGGGTAATATGAAAAGCAGCCGGTGATTCTTGAGTATTTTGACTTTCTGCCAGCTCCAAAATCAATAGGCTTCTGGGATCCGTCATGCTAGTATCATACACACCAAATTATATGAGCCTATGGTAAAGTTAAAACTGTAAGTTATCGCGTTTACAAGGACTCACAAGGGGTTAATATGAAACATGTCAGTGTGATTTGAACGCTTTGACCTTTTGATCTCAAAATTAATAAGCTTCCTGGGATCCATGCTAGTATCGTACACACCAAATTATATGAGCCTAGGTAAAGTTAAACTGAAGTTATCGCGTTTACAAGGACTTCACAAGGGTAATATGAAAACATGTCACTGTGATCTTGACCTTCGACTTCTGACCCCAAAAACAATAGGCTTCCTGGGATCCATGCTAGTATCATACACACCAAATTATATGAGCCTAGGTAAAGTTAAACTGAAGTTATCGCGTTTACAAGGACTTCACAAGGGTAATATGAAAACATGTCACTGTGACCTTGACCTTTGACCTTTTGACCCCAAAATCAATAGGCTTCCTGGGATCTATGCTAGTATCATACACACTAAATTATATGAGCCTAGGTAAAGTTAAACTGAAGTTATCACAAGGGTAAGATGAAAACATGTCACTGACCTTGACCTTTGACCTTTCGACCTCAAAATCAATAGGCTTCCTGGGATCTATGCTAGTACCATACACACCAAATTTTATGAGCCTGGGTTAAGTTAAACTGAAGTTATCGCGTTTACAAGGACTTCACAAGGGTAAGATGAAAACATGTCACTGTGACCTTGACCTTTGACCTTTCGACCTCAAAATCAATAGGCTTCCTGGGATCTATGCTAGTACCATACACACCAAATTATATGAGGCTAGGTTAAGTTAAACTGAAGTTACGGCGTTTACAAGGAAAGAGCTATCACCGCAATGTTTCATTACTTTTTTCCTTTGAATCTCCCACATCTTTTGAGACCAAATTCATGAAGTCCAGGTGCGCAGTTCTGAAGCTACACATAATTTTGTACATGCACACTGTATACCAAAATTTGCTCAAGAAAGTTATTTCTTGTACAATTTCATTATAAATTGTGCTTTTTAGCCAAAATCATAAATGTATGAATCATCTTTCTATTTCTGACTCAAATTACTTAATTTTAAGCTGTTTATGATTGCAGTGTCACAGAAAAATTTCCTTAAAAAACACACAATAAAAATCAAAAGGTTGAAAAACAAGGAAATACAAAAAAGCAATAAAATGTATAAGAAAGAATGTTGATGTTGTAATTTTTACGTCAGTGAAGAACATTACAAAAAGTCCCCAATCCAAAAATTATCAAATTTGGAGCAAAAAGTATAGTTTCACACATAAATCAGCAAAATTTATGACAAAAACAAATATAAAGAAAAACTTAACTACACAATTTTTTAGATTACATCACGGTCGATATTGTTTGATTATAAAATTATGTATGAAAGTTTATTTGATTTTTTGTAATTACCTCTGCAATGAACATGTTGTGTTGGTTAATTTTTATCGTTAATCACATTTAAAATTTGGGATCAGGTTTGATCTTGTCATGAAAATGACTGATTCATTTAATTGTAATTTGTGTACATTTGATATTGTTTATTCCTTTGTAATGTTTGAAAAAAATATTAGCAGAAAAATAAAATGAAATGAAAACGTATAGATGTGGGAACAATGTAATCACTTTTGCCAAATCAGGCATAACACGTTTATTTTCTGAACGTACCTTTGTCTGATGACAGGATCACTCTTGTCTGGGTCAATATATTTCTGTATTGCCTCCCTCAACGTGATATTCTCTCTGAGTCTGTACAAAGTGAATTGTAAAACAGTGATTAGAACAGTGGTGTCCATTATTGAACGAGGATGATGATGCTACTACTTCTACTACTACTACTACAACTACTGATACAACTACTACTACTACTATTACTTCTTTTACTACTACTACTACTAGAATTTCTACTACTACTACTACTACTACTACTAGAATTTCTACTACTACTACTGCTAGACTACTACTACTACTACTTTCACTACTACAACTACTACTACTACTAGAATTTCTACTACCACTATTACTGCTAGACTACTACTTCTACTACTGCTACTACTACACTACTACTACAACTACAATTTTTACTACACTACTACTACAATTTCTACTACTACTACTGCTAGACTACTACTACTACTTTCACAACATATACTACTACTACTATTACTGCTACTACTACTACTACTATTAACACTACTACTGCTATTACTACTACTAGTACTATTTCTACTGCTACCTCTACTACTAATATTACAACTACCACTACTATTATCACCACTAGTACTAGTACTACTTCTACATACTACTACTACTACTACTACTACTACTACTACTACTACTACTACTACTACTACTACTATTACTACTACATGTACTTCTACTACTACTGCTACTACTACTTCTACTACTTCTACCACTAGTGATACTACTGATAACAACAATACAACAACGCAACAGTAATTTTGGTTTATAATGGGTATGGGATTTTTAATGCTCACAGTTGACATGAATTTATTCATATACTTGTATTCAAAGTGGTTAGAAAATGTGTTTTCAGAGTTTCATTTGAAATAAATGTTTTTCAGTTGTTACTGGTGAGAAAGTTCATCATGTAGGTTCTACAAAAGTGATCTTTTCTTCACCTGGTATCCACATATTCTGCTGAGCACTTCGGGAATAACCATTTGACATGCCACATCAATAACTTGGTTCTGTTGAGGAAAAGAAATATCAGAATGTCATCAAAATAGAATAAAACATGATGGATCAAGAAATGATTAAATGAAACTATAAATTACGGGGGGGGGGGGGCAGACTGAAAGAGAAGGCTTAGGTTTGTAGGGTATTGGGCCCATGCATGAAATTCAAACATGGTATATTACCAATTGTGACTGTAACAATGTCATGAACCATTGGACATTTAAAGATGTTAAAGACTTTTCAGATTTCACAATTTCCTCACAATACTTGTTTGCTTTGTTTGTGCACTGGGGACTAAATCATTATTATACCCCATTGAAGACTAGACATGAGATATCTCATCTCACGGTCTATGGGAAATGCATGTTTCAGCAAAATCAAACCGCCTTCAACAGGTTAAAGGCAGTGGATCTCATTTGCAAACATCCCCGCAGACCAGGAATAGATAACCCGTCCCCTGAGGCTATTGATATAAGGCATGTCTGTGAAATTTGGGGGTCAGTCATTACCTAGAATTTGAAAAAATGCGAAAGAAAAAAAATAGCTGTTTAGTGTACGTTCTATGGCAGGAATTTTTTTCTCGAGAGAAAAAATTCAAATCAGAGCCTAACGGTCACTATAATTCCACTAAAGCTGAGTTTCTAGCTCCTATATTTTGCTATAGGTTCCCAGATGGCATTTTCTTCTAAATGCCATTGTATTTACACAATGTTAATTTTAAGGCATGCAAAAGAGATCCCCTGCCTTTAAATCTAAACTCATTAAGTCAACAAAACACTAAAAACAAGAGCCCCTGGGGACACGACACTCACCTGAGCTTGCCCAACCTCTTGTTGGTGTCCAATAGTGTAAGTCAAACTTATGCAGTTTTTCGCCTTGGAAGCAACTAGGAACCACTGGGCCCACATGAACCATTTCAATATCTTTGCATTCCCTTCAATACATATATTCGGCATACATCTCCACACAATGCAGCTTGGCAGGATTTTGGCCCTTGGAGGTCTTGCCTCATGGGTCAATCGGAGGGGGAGGGGCAGGTGTACCATATCAGGAACAAAGAATCCCCTCCCCATAACGATCAGTCCTACCAAGTTTGGTCTAAATCCAATCATGTGTTTTAAAAGAAGAAAATGCAAAACATTTTTTTTAATGTGTACAATGCATTTAAGCCTTTGTCTCAGATGAGCTAAACAAATCAACCCCAAGATTTTTTTATGGGAATAACCACCCCCTCCTGCCAATATCCTTTTAATACACACATTCTATAATGTTTCTGCAGACATCTCTGGCCCCTCAGAGAATTTTTGCTTATTACACCACTGAGGGTGTGTGTGTAGGGAGTGGGGGGGGGGGGTGCGAGGGGGATTACCCAGTTGCTCAACGAGTTTTATTATCTTCTGCTAGTACTAGGACAGGATCAAAAATCAAATCTCTATTCCCCATCTTGTTTGGACAGCAGATTGACAAACGTTATGAAAATGCCAACAGTTTCTAGTACCGAATTGACCCAAGGTACCATTACTAATCAATAATAGATACACAGACATTAAAGCCATTGGCTAACATTTACCACAGTTAAAAAAATCTGAGCCACATGATTCCCAATGCTACCAGCAGGGTTGGGTTTTTTCCAGAAAAAAATAGTTTTTTCTGGGACAGCGGAAAAAACTGGAAGAAACTATCTTTTTCCGGTTTTTACCAGAAGAAACTGCAAGAAACTGGAAAAAACCTTCAAATAATATTTCCGAGCCCAATAAATAATATGAAATGCAGTAATCTTAGGAGAATTAGAGTACATAACAACAAACGTAACTGGAAATGACATATTTAACAGACAAGAAAAAAAAACTACTTACCACAATCTAAACCCAAGAAATTAATATTTTGAAATAAGATAATGATCCTTCCAAACAATCTCTAATAAAGGGGCACATAAGCAGTGTATACTAGTATACATGTACATGTAAAATATCGCATACATGTATGTAAACTACATGTCTTAAACTGTGTTGGTATTGTTTCATATTTATTGTTTTATTATTCAGCATCATGGCATGATTATATTTTCCTCAAAACAACTCACACATCTTTGGCATCCACTTTGCATGTGTTAAAGTGATAGGCTAACATTGTGGGGCTTCAATTTAAAAAATTGTCAAATTTTGATATCTGAACTACATAGTAGTGTTCATATGGACAAATAAACACCCTAAAATAAAAAAGTTTGGAAAGTTACACTGCCAATGGCAAGTTATGCATAAATAAACAATTAAAACTTGGGGCGAGTTTAAATAGCCTAGGTGTACACACAGTAAGTCTATGGGAGAAAATGGGCAGGTGAATCCGATCAACTTACTATTTTCACTTTTTTAAAGCACTAAATAATCATTTTGAAATACAATTTTTTCAGGACGTTATTTTTAGACCTTGTCAAAGACAATGGTGGCATGGGGAATCATGTAGCTCAGATTTTTTTAACTGTGGTAAATGTTAGCCAATACCTTTAAAGCACAAGTTTAGTTTTAGGCAATTTTTTTTTATTTGAAAGCTTTATGCTAAAAAAGCTCATATCACACCAATAACAGATTCTGAATGTCTTTCGTTTTTTTTTTAAATTAATTAATGAAAAATCTTTGGGGAGTGGGGGGGGGGGGCAAGATTTTCAACTATATTTTACATTTTAGCATCCAAAGTGTTAATAAGGTGTTAAGGTTATCTGAATTATACCTAGGCAGAAAGATCATTTTTCTGCTGAATTATTAACTCTTTGGATGCTAAAATGTAAAATATAGTCTAAAATCTCAGGGGTCCCCCCAAGATTTTTCAATAATTAATAAAAAAAACAAAAGACATTCAGAATCTGTTATTGGTGTGATATGAGGGTTAAAAAAAAAAAAAAATCCCCAAAACTAAACTTGCGCTTCAACTACTTAGCTTGTTTTCATATTCAAATTATTCAGCATACTTTGAGAGTGCCTGGCTGCCTCAAACATAACTGTATCACTGATATTATGGCTGGCATCAAAGCAATTGTCTTAAAACTTCTGACAAAAAGGTGGCCAATTTAAGTGTCTGGCACAACAGCTTACACAAGGCTTATTTAATATTTGACTATTTTTCTCTATGCCACAAACTGAGCTGTATACATTACAGTACAATCAATTGAGTACAGTTAGTTGCATGGAGAAGTGACCATGAATAGGAGGGAATCAACAAACTATGGTTAGAAGTTTATAACCAAAACATGGGAGAACAAAAGAACAAAAGAGCTGTCCTGTTATATTATAGTTATGATAGTTTATAAAATGAAAATCTTGAAATTTAAAAAAAAAAAAAATCCTGCAGAAGGGCCCTAGCATATGTTTCCAGCAGAAGGGCCTTAACAGTAAATTTTCTCTAATTTGAGAAATATTGCCTTATTTGATATTTGCACTTAACAGACAGGCAGAAGGATCTAAAAATATCACAATACTTTGATTTCATGTGAATAGAGCCATTGATTTTCAAGTTAGGGACAATTTAGTGTACGGCTCTTCTGGTGGGAACATATGCTAGGGCCCTTCTGCTGGACAACTGACGAGTTGTACTCACTTCTTATTAAACATAGTGGTGTTCTCTCTGTGCTGCGAGAAATGATGAGGAAGCAGCTTCAACCGAATTCTCCTCTTGTAGGCCTCTTTACTGACAGTTTTCCACTGGGGTTTAGAGAGAAATGAGAATTACTGCAGATGTACTAACGGTAACTGTGACAACAATACAAACTAGAAATATCACTGAAGGTGATTAATACCACCACCCCACTTTGTACCTGATTTATTGCCATGATATACCATTACCATGGCAATGCAGTTTCTGACGCATTCAAAAATGTGTTTTGCACATCTTGACCCCAAGACCAACGTTTATGCCAAATCCCATGAGCATTTGATCCGCAAGATTTTTACCTTCTATCTTGAGATGCGGTTTCCGTGGCAACGTATATTCCGACACATGCAAAAAATGTCAATATGTGAGTCAAATTTCATGAGCATTGGTCAAAAACTGAGGAAGTAGATTGATCTGCAAGATTTGCAACGGACCGCCTGCCCGACCAACTGCCTGACCGCCTGGCCAACTGTATGCTGATTCCTACAGTATATACCCCCTTCAAACTTCGCTTGGTGGGGGTATAATATTCACTTTTCAAAAACTATTGATGATACCCGTTGCCGCCCCTGACTCCTTCTACTACTACCACCACCACCACTTCTACCGCTGCAACTGCACACTTTTTTACTTTTATCACTATGTGCATTGACCTTGGGTATTATTTTACTTGCTTTGAAGATCAGAATGTATACTGGCTTATTACATGTACATGTGCATACGAACAAAACAGTCATACAAATGAACAAATACAAATAATCTTCCGTCTACAAGCACTGTTTTGCTGTCTTTGCACATCATCTCATAACTGTTCACCATCTCATTGTGGAGCATATATGGACAGAGCCCTCTTTAGGTGGGTAAAGAGCAATATACCATACCAAACATGCTACTTGAATATAATTTTGGAAATTAGTTCATAATACTTGGAGATACACTTCATTGGTGTACAGAAATAAGTCTCCATGAACTGATTGCACGAAACTTTGCATTTGAACGTGACTTTCAAAAGTCAAATGAATGATTGCCTGATTAGGTAAGAACAAGTTGCATTTAAATGCAAAGTTTCTAGCAAACCGGTCCCAGATTTTACACGCTGGCTGAATTCTTGACCAAATTTTTGCCATTTACTGTATTTGACCCATGATTTTGAAAAGTCACACCGACATATCATTGAGTATCAGTGATTTATCTATGATTCTTCTTTTGTTCTAAAGACAGCAACACTCTTGTTCCACTTGTGGTGATTTTTGAAAGCATATTACAACAATATGATATTTAGGAGGAATACAGCGTGTCCCCCCAAAAAATGTCCTTTTGATAAACAGCTTTATTAAATCAAAACTCAAGTATTATTCTATATTAAAGTGATAGGCTAACATTGTGGAGCTTCAATTAAAAAAATTGTCAAACTTTGATATCTGAGCTACATAGTAGTGTTCATATGGACAAATAAACACCCTAGAATACCAAAGTTTGGAAAGTTACACTGCCAATGGCAAGTTATGCATGAATAAACAATTAAAAGTCGAGACGAGTTTTAATAGCCTAGGTGTACACACAGTAAGTCTATGGGAGGAAATGGGCAAGTGAATCTGGTCAACTTACGATTTTCACTTTTTTGAAGCACTAAATAATCATTTTGAAATACAATTTTTTCAGGGCTTCATTTTTAGACCTCATTAAAGACACTGGTAGCATGGGGAATCATGTGGCTCAGATTTTTTTTAACTGTGGTAAATGTTAGCCAATACCTTTAAGTGTTCAGATTTTGAAATCCCATTTTCTTTTCTTACTTTTGTAAAAATTTCATTGGTCTCACTTCATTGGTTTTGAATACACAGATTATTATGTAACAGCAGTGCTTTTCAGCCCATTTCAAGTTTACAATGCTACATCAATGCATCAACCTGAATGGAAATAAAGTGGAAGGACATGCAGGAGAACAATAAAAGTTTACAAGCTGGACATGGAAGAACAAACCATAAGTGGAACATACTCTGTGAAAGCAAACACGACCAGTGGAACAGAACTTTGATTATTTTTCATTTAAAAAGTGAATGAACAGTCATTGAGATAATTCAAGTGAAGTTTGGAATAACGTATAATATGTCTGTGATGTGCTTTCCATTTTATAGCTTGGAATGGGCTGGAAAGCACTGCTGTTACATAAAAGCCTGTGTATTCAACTCCAATCAAGCGAGACATTTGAAATTTTCACAGTAATTACAAAATTAAATATGTAAATTTAATTGAGTATAAAACTTGATTTTGGTAATTATTCCGTGGTCTATGAGAAGGACATTTTTTCTGGGACACACTGTATTGTTGTAGGGCTTTTATTCATTTTAGTACATTCTTATTTTTCATTGTGCATGACAAGAGCTTACTCTATAATTCAAGAATCCTGGTTTGTTCTTCATGTCAGTTGATGCACTGTATGCTTTCCTATCTATATCTTCCAGTAATCTGTAATCTGGGACACAAGCGGGGGAAAAAAAAATAAGAAAGAAAGGACAAGAACAAGAACACAGTTACAATGTGACATACATTTTTGTGATCATGGCTATACGCAAAGATTTTGGGGCAGTGATCGGTAACAGTTTCTAGGTCATAAGTCCGATGCACGATGCAAGTTGTAATAAAGACTACAACAGCAAACACCTGAATACCTGATATCACCAATGTACATTGTTGTCACTGGAAATATGTTTGTAATCTACATTACAATTTACGGCGGTACGAGAGTCGAATGTGAAAATGAAGTAATTTTGACATTCCTCTGCAGAAAGGAATGGTTAATCTGGCCTTTGTTTGGGTATTCATAATGAATCCTATGTTAGTGCGGGACACTGTAATACACAGAGTTAAACCTGTATCTTGCAAAACGTGCAGTGTGTGCATTACTCATAATTATCACTAATGTGTATCACGATCACAGTTTTGATATTACGCATCCCCCCCCAAAAAAAAATACCATGTGCACTGATTTTAAAATTTTTGAATAATCATATACAAAAACATGAACTTTTGAAATGTGAGTTATAATCAGGAAAACATGCATAAACAAGTCATAAAAACAACTTCTGAATACAATACCATGTGCACTGATTTTAAAATTTTTTAATAATCATATACAAAAACATGAACTTTTGAAATGTGAGTTATAATCAGGAATATATGCATAAACAAGTCATAAAAACAACTTCTGAATATAAACGTTGGCAACAAAATTGTTAACAGATATTTGTCTAAATAAAAGTAAGGCATGATTTACTAACATGTACTTAAATAACATATGTCATCGGAAATTGGTATATTTGAGTTCTGGTGAATTTCTTACCACTAAGGAGATGTTTTTCTGTGAAGTCTTTTACAGCTACAAAGGCCGTCTTGTCTCGTATTCCAGAACATCCCGTTTCCCTCTTGTGTTGCTTTACACAGGATAAACTGTGAAAGCATAACATGTACAAAGTAAGAAGACAGTTATAATTGCAGAGAATGTAAAATAAATAGGTTCGATTAGATTAAATTTTAATGTCCATCAGAAAATGTGTTATGCTTATGTTTGATATAACATTTTCATCAATACAAAACATAACATGTGATATTACAAATTAAAGTAAGATGCAACTTTATTAATTTTCAAATTTCAAGCATTATTACCAAAATGAACAGAGAGTAAAAGGCAAATATTGGAAGAAAAAATTGCTAGAGAAATAGGGGGGGGGGGGGAAGGGAGATAGAAATCACATTATATTCATGTCTGATTATACATGCAGATTGAAAAAGGAACGGAAGAATTTAAAGACGGGTGTGTTCAGCATTCAATTTAAGTCAATTTAACCCCTTGGAGACGATTTGATTTCGCTTTAACACGCATTTCCCATAGACCTCGTCACTCGTCTTCAAAGGGTTAAAGACACTATATAACACTGTGAAAGACCCGTTTAAAAAAACTGTCCAACTTTGCTATCTAACACATCTGACAGTGTTTGAATGGACAAATAAACACCCTAGAACACAAAAGTTTGGACAGTTCAGCTGTCACTAGTAAAATATGTGCAGATACAAATGGCACATTAATTTTATATTGGGCGATAGGAAATTCTGCAACACAGCAGTCTATGGAGAAAAGCAGGAATGGTCTCTCAATGATTTTCACTTTTTTAAAGCACTTAATGATTGTTTTACACAGCAATTTTTTTCAGGGCTTCATTTTTAGACTGTATCAAAGACACTAGTAGCATGGGGAATCATGTAGCTCAGATTTTTTAAACTGGAAATATTGTTATACAGTGCCTTTAATCTATTTCCCACTTTGCATAAAAACAAATTACAAGGCAAAGAAAATTACTCTTCATATATTTCAGAAAAAAATACAAATTACAATTGCAATTATGGTGTGAATTCAGTGAAGGAACCAACAAATGCTAAATCAAAAATACTCGGTGGGATGGGTCCTTTGAATTCATATACTAAACATTATTTAAACATAGACCAGCATATATACTTAAACACACATGAATGATAGAAATAAAGAAATATGAGAAATACAATACAAAAAATTGTGAACACATTTCGATTCCAATGAGTAGGCCTACATGTATATATTGATAATGTTATTTAAAGATGGAGAGCAAACTGCTGCTTCACAGGGAATCATGACAGGTTGATTATTCCCAAGAACTGGACAACTGTAAAATATTGACTGTGTTACAGCAGCCATTCCATAGTGACTCGCGTGACATTTGAACAAAATTTCAAGTTTCAATGTCTTACTATTCCGGCTTTATTCAAACCAAATTTAACATGTTTTGAGTCAAGGCATTGAAATACATGTTTTAGTTCTGAAATGGTTGTTCAATAATCAATACTTTTTTGTACATTACAATTTCTTTGACGTGACAGGACAGAAAAGAGGAATTGTGACAGTACTTCATTCAAACTGATTTTCCTATTGAACTACAAGTGTAATTTAAGTTAGTTTTGCTGAACCAGAAACTGAATACCCAATCTCAATTCTTGCATAAGTTACATTGTGCCAAATTTCCATTGTTGTGAGAAACGGTCCGAACAAAATGTGACTCACGTGACACAAATGCGTGACTCGCGTGACACCATCACTTAATTTAGCTGTCATTAGCGTTTAAAGACTTAAATTATTATGTTATAAGAATAAATATGATGTAATTGTGAATACCTTTGAAAGAGTGTAAAAATTCCAGTTTTTTAGGACTATTTAAAAAATTACCCATTCTGTGACTCGCGTGACATATTTTATGAGTGTTTTCATAATGAAATAGGAATTCTGTGAAAATATGACAAGTATTTGAAAAAATTATCAATGTTTTATCAAACTGACTGGAAAAGCTTACCTAATGAAATCAGATAAAGCAATCACCTTCACTTATTTTCTCAATTTTTGATCTATACTCTGGTTTCTGACTTGTCCGACATATAGCATGTGTGACTCGTGTGACTCTTGATATTGTTTTTTCTTCAAGGTATGCAGTGCAAATGAAAATGTGTATACTTTTCTTGATACACTACTACCACTTCTTCACTTTCATGTCAAACACCAGCTGAAAAATTTTCTTGTTTTTTTAGTAATCTTGAAAATCCCCTTATTTTGTGACTCATGCGACATATTTCGCGGTTGTTTTCATGATGAAATACTGGGAAAATACAAAAAGTATTTGGAATTTTTTTTAATGTTTTATCAAACTTACTGGAATAGCTACATGTTATGAATCAGCTTCATTTATTTTCTCAGTTTGTGATTTATACCCCAAACCCTTCTTTTTTAGCACAAAGTTCATCCATGTTCAGGAGGCTGTAACTTTAATTCAAATGCTTTATTTTCAAAAATCTTTGAGATTTAGATGGTTTCAATATTCCTCTTTTGAATCATAACTGACAAAAAATCACTTGCTTCATTTCAATTTTTGAGTTTGACGTTGACCCTTACGTGGAATGGCTGACAGAAGCATGCATCCATACAGGAAGTCTGACTTGACAGAGGCAACAAATAGATAGTGTGGATAGTAATGTCAATTATTTCTGATTATCCAAACTTTGGGTCGAACCATTACTAGGGTCACATGTAGTACAGCATACTCACCAGCATGTTGTTATTTGACATCGTGGGCATGTGTACTTGGCTGGATTGTCATTGCACACCATACATTGCCTGCAAAATGGAAAAATGAACATGCGAAAAGTGATTACAGAACTTAAAACAGAAAGAAATGGACATGATCATGGCATGAGCACATTAATAATACAGGTGTTTTGTGCAGGCTTGTGCTCCATTTATCACTGCGATGACAAATGCTGCACAGATTTACTGTTGTCTGGCTGTAGGAAATGGTAGAGTTTCTTGTGATTGGAAGAAAAACGAAACTGACGTTAAGAATTTCCGGTCCACATTTTAGAGAAAAATATTATCAAAAATAGGTGAGTACAAATGAGTTAATCCAAA
>JZLH01S0078658.1:10448-23181 GCA_001188425.1 Eucidaris tribuloides | reverse complement strand
TCGTACATAGTGGAAATGATATTTTCTCCTCTTGTAATTTTGATTACCAAGTCTCAGAGATTTTCATTAACGCATGACTGAGCAAAGACAACCCTCAGAAGGCGAGACAGTGTATTAAAATCATTTTGCCCACGGCAAATTTGAAATTCAAACTTTCTCTATCCTTGGATGCATTCAGAATATTTTTCAATATCAAAGGACATTATTAAAAAAGCCTGTTTTAATCTTCTTTATATGATACCACATATTGCCTGACAAAAATGACAGTGATGCAGGCTAAGAAAAGGACAATATTTGAAAGATGCTTGGTTTTCGGAAATGTATTCCAAAATGCATTCATTAACCCTGTTTTCTGGATGGCAGCCCAGCCAATAAGAAGTTACCCTGCGAACAATGATTCGGAGCCTCATTGTTGCTGCCGAGCAAGAGTATTGTGTGAGTCACTCGTGCAGCGTGAAAGCTTTTTTGTTAGTTGCTTCTAATTATCGCTAATAGCCTCAAAAATGCCTAATCATTCATAAAAAATCACGGCTAAAACAGGCTCATGGTTTTATTTTAACTTTATTCTCTGGCATACATATTCATTTCTTTTTTAAGCATTGATGTGGTCAGTAAAAAGAAGAAATTGTTAATTTTCTGTGTCATGCTTGTGCTTCTCAAAAATAAGTACTTTTTTGCTACCATTTAATAATGCCACTTAAAAATAGAATCATGCGCGTGCAAATGAAATTTTGGTAGCACCAATATTTCCATTTTTTAATTCAATAATGTTTGCTTACGATGAATTTATAAGTTGATGTATCAAATGAAGAAGAGTAAACAGAGCTTTACAATCATGACCTAATTTCATTTGAGGAAATTATTTCATTATGATAGAATAATTTTGCCCATGAAAAATCCGGTTTCCTTTTGTTCTGCGGACACACTGTAGAGTTATTAAGTAATAATATAATATAATAACGTCTTACTTTACCCAGAGGTAGCCACTTCAGTACACAAGAGCTGCTCTACCAGCGCGGCCTGCATAACACAAATGTTATTATTTACCCTTCTGCTGTTCTATAATCTGAATGAGCGCCTGGCTAGAAAGCAGGAAGGTACATTTTTTAAAAAGTCTTTCGGTATGACCGGAACGGGGTCGAACCCGCGACCTTTCCGGACCGTAGCGCGACGCTCTTACCACTGACGCCAACTCAATTTTTGATACTTTGAACATGTTAACTGGGTTGTGTCTTTAAATATGTTCAATAAAGATTTTTTTTCTGGATTCAAAACTTTTTTCTTTTTTTTACTGGTATGCTTCTTCCAAAACTTCTGTTATTAAAGTTTCTCTTTTAAACAAAAATGAGTTTGAAACCTTGACGGTTCGATTACGTTTAAAATGCACAAATTATTACAATACATGCGTAAGCTTTCCATTATCTTGTCCATTTGTTATCATCTTTTTTTTTTTGGAGATGCATGTTTGACACATAAAAATGACTAGCTAATTACAATCTGTTATATTATCATCATTATGATTTTTTGCAAGGATTGAAACGTTGGAAACTCTTGGTAGATTAAGAGACAGTAGATGATTCGGGCAAAAGTGAAACAGGCACCTGAAATATCAAATGAATCTAAATAAGTATACCTTTTATAACAGCGGCGCGATAGCTGTGATATGTTTATTCTAGGCTAGGAAGGATTTCGTCATGAATGTATTCCTTAAGACGTGCACAACAAATAAATACTTGCTTCTCAATCTCATACTTTTTCGTTTAATCATGGATATACTTTCAGCTCTAAAACACCAATGGACATTGTTGTTTTCGCACTCTTAAAAGGAGGCTGGAAATACTGTTTCTCATCGAATTATGTATCGAAGGGCGCACCTTCTTTTTTCGTAATGCATTTTCTTTATAGAATAAATCAAGTACCTTGGCTAGTTTGCCGGCACAAACCCTTGTTGTCATAATTTGTAATTCAGGATCGGAATCTAAAAAGAGACAGACTATTATTTTTACTCAGGCTATATACTTAAAGGGTAGTGACATCAATTGCGGAATACTTGAATAATGCCTCACAGAACCAAATGAGTTGAAATGTATACCAACATATAACTCACTAACTGCGAATGGATCACCCAGCTGGAAGGGATCTTGTCTGTAATTATGTTTACTTTAAAGCCGAAGTTTTTAGTTTTGGAATTTTTTGTTTATTTTGAAAGACTTTATATGCCCAAAGTTCATAAACCCTGCAATAATAGATTCTGAATGTCTCTAGTTTTTTTTAATTATACATGTATATAACAT
Organism: Eucidaris tribuloides; assembly: GCA_001188425.1. Classification (NCBI taxonomy): domain Eukaryota; kingdom Metazoa; phylum Echinodermata; class Echinoidea; order Cidaroida; family Cidaridae; genus Eucidaris; species Eucidaris tribuloides. The sequence goes on along the minus strand of JZLH01S0078658.1, from coordinate 20,887 downwards.
GTTATATAACTATATATTTAAACTATATAATATATTTTACATTATAGCATTCCAAAGGGTTAAAAAGGCTTTTAAGGTTACATGTGTTAATACGCTCATCTAAAAAGCAGACTCTGCTCTTTATCAGATAAGGTATAGCACTCATTATAACCCGTTTTAACCCTGGCATGCGTATAATGTAATAATATAGGCGAAAATCTCGGGAGTCCCCCAGAGATTTTTCATTAAGCTAATTAAAAAAAACTAAGACATTCAGAAATCTATTTGCAGGCGATTTATGACTTTGGCGGCATAAGCTTTTCAAAATAACAAAAAATTGCAAACTAAACTTGGGCTTTTAAGGAGAATCAACATGAACATACTAGTGTTTCTTTTTCCGGATGCATAAAATAAGACCCATAGAGAGCACACAGCATGGTTTCCGTGCTACGAGTGATATTGCATTGTTTATATATTTAGAATGAGTCACGTTTAACTACGAGATTTATCACAGGAGAATCCTTGCCATAGTTTACCTTGATTCTAAGCAGTAGTTTTTCAGCCCAAGTGAAGACACCCCCAATTCATGTCAATTTACCTTTAAAGGTATGAGCTAACAATTTACCACAGCTTAAAAAAATCTGAGCCCGCATGATTCCACCATAGCTACCAGTGTCTTTGATGCACGCGTCTAAAAATTGAAAGCCCTGAATTTTTATTCGAAATGATTATTTAGTGCTTTAAAAAAGTGAAAAAATTGTAAGTTGACCAGATTCACTTGCATTTCCTAGCCATAGACTTACTGTGTGTTAACACCTAGGGTTTAAAAAAATAAACTTCGCCCCGAAGTTTTATTGTTTATTCAATGTATAACTTAGCATTGGCCAGTGTAACTTTCCAAACCTTTTGTATTCTATATGTGTTTATATTGTCCATTTGAAACACTACTATTTGTAGCTCAATATCAAAGATTTGACAATTTTTAAATGAAAAGCTCCACAATGTTAAGCCTATCACTTTAAGCATTCTGGAACAAGCCACAAGCTTCTGGCCAACAGGATTAGCTTTGGACTCAAGCGCTGTGTATGTTTAGTGGCCAAAGAAAGTCTGTTTCTGCAGACTATTACTTGGCATGGGACTTTTTATATTTTGCTATTGTTGTGCTTTTTAGGAAATCTTATTGCTTTTGAAATAAAACATTTTTTTTTTTTTATGGTAAGGTCGCCAAACGTGAATTGTAGTATTATATAAGGTAAAAGAAAAGAACAAAAACTTGATGTAACCAGTATATCTGACAGTAAGATCAAACTTATGCAATCCTAAAGTAGAAAATCACGAACAATATCCTTTTAATAAGCAAAAGGACACTTTTTGATGCTTATAAGTTAGAAGAATAATAATTATTTATCGGAAAAGGTATGCAAAAGTATTTTCAAATTGTTACATGGCCAACAAAAGTTACAGAGTTACTTTCGAAGAAAAAGCAAAAAACATATGCCTTCATACTCCGCTTGCATACTTTAGAGACAACGTACATCAAAATTATGGACCAGATTTGTTAATTGACACAACAATAATTTATTTAATACAATCAATTCAAGTTATGGTAACAGGTATTATCTACTATGACATAAATGTGAGAAATACTGACATTCATTACGTATGTTTTTCTCAGTTCGCCAAATCATCATAGCGCCAACAAATATATCAACAATTCACAGCATTATTCAAAAAGAATCAAATTTCTCATCAGTTAAACTCTGGCTCTCGAATAATTTGGAATAACCATTTTCAGAATTATTTACTACAAATATCAAAAGCCTCTCCGATTAGTTTCCAATTAGGAATTCTCAAAAAACCCAACATGTGTTACACAACTGCCATAATGTATATCATATTCTAACATTTACATGCTATATTGTACGCGCAACATTGTCCAAAACCCCGGGAAAACTAACAAAAACTAAAACTCCTTCTATTTGATAAGAGCCATTCTAATCTGTTACCCAGGTCAACATCATCGAGAACATCATAGGTCTCTATTTTGCTTATATTAAAAACGTCTGTATCAGACAGAAGACACAATAAGATTAATCAATGTTACAGATAACAATAAAAAAAGCAAATTTTTGCGACGGGAAGTCGTGGTGCTCCTTCGTTGAAAAGGACATGTTGCTTTCATCATTATTAAAAGATCTCTAGTTCGATGTCCGCACGATTGATGTTTTGTGTGCCTCGGCTATTGACTCTTTTATTCCCAAAACAGAACGTAAATTGCCGGAGGTTCGGTGTTCAGATAAAAAATTCCTCAGCGCGAAAAGAACCTCCCCCTATTTCATTCACAAAACATGCAAAATAACTCTTGAAAATATCAATAATCAGCGTTCAACTAGCACCGTACCGCACATTAATAATTGAAATTACGGCCGCCCTGCATAAGGGTACCGTAAGTACATTACTTAATTTTGAAACATTCATCCACTATTTTTTGTTTTTTCGTACGAATGTTTTCTTTCGTTCATTGTTTATTGTGTGTTATGTTCCTTTCATATTCTAATTAAACTTTTATTGTGAACAAAAGTGTACAAATACATTATTCAAGTTGTACAATACAAACTATTCTTTATTATATTGCCCATTTGATCATACCAACTGATAGCAAACAATAACACAGATATCTTACAGATGATATCAAGGTTTAATTTAATATATCTTCCATGGGTGTAACTGCGTTTTATATTGCAAATCAATTTTTCTACCGGCTGCTGCTATTTACTAATTCTTAATACATTTAAATAGTAACATGTACGGATGTAAACTAATAGGTGGCGCCTGACATTCACACGCACGCACATACAAAGAGCTATTGTACTCCCTTTTAATCACTCTTTGCCACTTTTTGGCTAAAATAACCGAGGGTTTTCCATGTTTGATCAAAATTCATTGTTTGTTATTCATAAGCTTAAATGTTGATATTTTGAAAAACTCTTCCTGCATAATAATTATGTACGTGACCATCGAACCATACAAATATACATAATTTTCAGTATGACAGATTCAAATGGGATTAACAAAAGTAGATTTATACGTTGGACATGCTTGTCACACCTTCCTACATAATTTTCCAAATAAATTTTTATGGCCGACGAAAAATTAATATAACCCCCTTATGCCCATGAAATCTCAAATGACCATATACTGTAAAGATACAAGTGAACAACGTGGAGCTTAAATTTGAAAAATTGTCGAACTTTGATATTTGAGCTACATAGTAGAGCTTAGATGGACAACAAAACATCCCAGAAAACAAAAGCTTAGAAAGTTATGCTTCCACTGGCAAGATATGCATGAATAAACATCACCCTTGAATTACTACTGCGGTGGAGTATAAAATAGCCTAGATCTACACACAGTAAGTCTATGAGAGGAAATGGGCAAGGTGATCCGGTCAACCGGAGTACTCATAGATTTTCATTTAATAAAGCACTAAATAATCATTTTGAAATACAATTTTAGGGCTTCACTTTAGACGTTATCAAAGCCACTTAGAGCATGAAGGATTATACATGTAGTAGTAGTAGTAGTAATAATAATAATAACGTCTTATTTACCCAGGGTAGCCACTTCAGTCACAAAGACTGCTCTACCAGCGGGCCCTGCATAACACAAATGTTATTATTACCCTTCTCTGTTCTATAATGCTGAGCGCCTGGCTAGAAAGCAGGAGGTACCATTTTTAAAAAGTCTTTGGTATGACCCGGACGGGGCTCGAACCCGCGACCTTCCGGACCAGAAGCGGACGCTCTACCACTGAGCCAACTCACATTTTTGATACTTTGAACATTGTTAACTGGTGTCTTTAAATATGTTCAATAAAGATTTTTTTCTGGATTCAAAACTTTTTTTTTTTTTACATTGGGTATGCTTTTCAAAACTTCTTTATTAAAGTTTCTCTTTTAAACAAAAATTGATGTTGGAACCTTGACGGTCGATTACGTTTAAAATGCACAATTATACATACATGGTAAGCTTTCCATTATCTTGTCCATTGTTATCATCTTTTTTTTTTTTGGAGATGCATTTTGAACATAAAAATGACTAGTAAATACAATTGTTATATTATCATCATTATGTTTTTTGCAAGATGAAACGTGGAAACTCTGGTAGATTAAAGGACAGTAGCATGATTCGGCAAAGTAAAAACAGGCCTGAAAATATCAAATTAATTCAAATATATACCATTTTATACAGCGGATAGTGTGTATGTATATTCTGGCTGGAAGGATTTGTCTTGAATGTTATCCCTTAAGGGTGACTCAAATAAATACTGCTCCCAATCATACTTTTTTCGTTTAATCATGGATATACTTTCAGTCTAAACACATGACCATTGTTGTTCGCACTTTTAAAAGGAGGTGGAAATACTGTCTCATCGAATTATGTATCGAAAGGGTGCACCATCTTTTATCGAATGCATTTTCTTTTATAGCATAAACAAGTACCTTGGTTAGTTTGTCGGCACAAACCCTTGTTCGTCGTAATTTGTAATTCAGGATCGAAATCTAAAAAGACAGACTAATTTTTACTTACGTTATGTACTTATTAGCGTGCCGGACAAGGCACAAGCTCTGGCCCACAAGATTAGCTTTGATTCAATTCGCTGTGTAATTTTAGTGGCAAAAGAAAGTCTGTGCCTGCAGACTATACCTTGGCATGGGACTTTTTTTGACTTTGCTTTGTGCTTTGTTGTATTTTTAGGAAATCTTTTTGCTTCGAAATAAAACATTTGTGGTGAGGGCACAACGTGATGTAGCTATTACAAGGGGAAAGTAAAAGAAAGAACAAGGTACTCAGTTTCTGACATAAGATCAATCTTTGTAATCCTAAGTAGAAAATCACGAAATATCCTTTAATAAACAAAGGACACTTTGATGCTTTATTAGAAGGTTAATTTTTACTCGGAAAGGATATGCAAAAGTATTCCATTGTTACATGGCAACAAAAGTTACCAGATAGTACTTTCCGAAAGAACAAGCAAACATTGCTTCATCTCCGCTTGCAATCTTAGAGACAACGTACATCAAAATTCTGACAAATTTGTAATTGACACAAAATACATCTATTTAATACAATCAATTCAAAGTTTGGTAACATATTATGTACATGACATAAATGTGAGAAACTGACAGTAATTATGTATATGTTTCTCAGTCGCAAATCATCATACCGCCATAAATATTATGAACAATTCGCACATTATCAAAAAGAAATCAAATTTCTCATCAGTAAACTCTGACTCTCGACTAATTTAAAATAACCATTCAGAATTATACTACAAGTATCAAGGCTTTCCGATTATTTCCTATTAGAATCTGAAAAACCCCAAAATGTGTTACACAATGCCATAATGTATATCATATTTTACATTCAAATGTATATCGTACGCAACATTGTCCGAAAACTAACAAAACTAAACTCCTTCTTTTGATAAGAGCCATTCTAATCTGTACCAGCTCAAATCATCGAGAACACATAGGTCCTTTATTTTGCTTTTTTTTTAAACTTTTAATTAAGACAAAAGATGCATGAGATTAATAATATACAGATAACATAAAAGAGCAACTTTTACGGGGAGTCGTGGTTCCTTTGTTGAAAGGACATTGCTTTCTCATTATTAAAGATCTCTGATTCGAGTCCACACGATGATGTTTGTGTCCTCGGTATGACTCTTTATCCCAAAACAGAACGTAAAGCCGGAGGTTCCGTGTTCAGATAAAAATTCCTCAGCGCGAAAAAGAACCTCCCCCTATTCATCACAAAACATGCAAAATAACTCTGAAAATATCAATAATCACGTCAACTAGCACGTAGCATAATAATTGAAATTACGGCCCTGCAAGGGTACCGTAAGTACATTTCTTAATTTTGCAACATCATCCACTATTTTTGTTTTCGTACGAATGTTTTCTTTGTTCATGTTTATTTTTGTGTTGTTATGTTCCTTTATATTTAATTAAAATTTATGTGACAAAGTGTACAAATACTTATTCAAGTTGTACAATACAAACTATTTATATCTAATTCGCACATAGTAATGATTTCTAACCAATGTAGCAACAATAATCACCGATATCTTACAGATGTAAAGGATTAAATTTATATTTCATTTCATGGTGTAATGGTTTATATTGCAAAATCAATTTTTCTACCGGCTGTGCCTTTACTAATTCTTTAATACATAAAATAGTACATGTACGGTGTAACTATAGGTGGCGCCTGACATGTGACGGCTCCGGAACTGTCATAACTTTTGTCACTAGACTTTTCCATGCGTCGCTTGTCCGGCAGAAGTGCCCTATTATGTTCCCGGCACAAGGACCTTAACAGCAAATTTTCTCTAATTTGAGAAATATTTTCTTATTTGATATTTGCACTTAAATTGGCAGATCTATGAATATCACACGACTGTACTTTCATTTCATGTGAAAAATGCCAATGATGGTTAAAGTTAGAGGCAATTGAAGGTTAAGGCCCTTCTGCCGGACAACCGACATGGTTTTGTAAAACGTGTACTGGTTCGTCCGTGGAGTTGTCTCCAAGGTTAGGATGTCAGACTTTCGTGCAAGTGACCCCTGATGTACAGACTGAGAGTATCGGCCAGACTTCATGAATCAAAAACTAGGACAAAACCGGGACAAAACTTGGAGTAACGCATGGGACAAAATCAAAATAGCCCCATCTATCATCATCAACCTGCCAACTTCGACATGACAATGTGAAAATTAATCCCTCGATTCCCGGCTATACGACCAAGCGGCAGTATGGTTCAATGATCTCAGAAACGAGGCGGTTTTTAGTTGCTGGACCGTACAGGAAATATTAACATAGATCTATATGATTTTACGTTTTTGCTTTAAAAAATGCAACAAGTACACACCCTTGGTGATTGATATAATAACACAAGGCTATAAATTCCAAATGATATGTCTAGAAACCCCCGTAGACTATCTTTCCCCTATTAATCAAATTAAGATAGATGTTCATCGTCATATCAAACCAATTTTCAAAATTCATAGACATGTCATAGTAATTATGTACCCAAAGAAACTTGGACACTAATAAAATGTTTTGTTAAGCGAATGTATAGAATCATATAACTTTACGAGAAACATTTGTATTACATAATAACATTAAATATTATTATATCATTTAAGCATTCATTCAAATTTAATAATAATCCAAAATCTATTCAATCAATTTAAGTTAGTATTTCCAAAATAGTTTGCAATATTCATACAACCATTATAATAATCTGCACGCATAAAATACTAGTATTTTCTGTCACACTGTATGTTTCTTTATGTATTGCGATTTTTTTTGTACCCAGTATAGTTCTTTATATATTTTTTTGTTTGCATATGTATACACTGCCTCTTGTCATATTGGATGTTGTTTTACATTCCAAAGGTTTTAGTGGACCTAGGTACTATTGTTTGCACTTCTTACATATTTTGCAAGATGCAAGAAATAAAGATGAAAGTCTACAGAGCATTTTCATTACCTTGCTGTTTGCTGATCATAAATGTGCACTTTATGTAAGGTATTAGGCAAAATGCGTTTTTAGCATTCATCAATATAATAAAGACAAGATAAAAGAATGATAAGTAACAAGTATGATTTTGATACATAAAAATGAAAATGGTTAAACAACATCGAATTACATGATGAATAAACGACATTTCAAAATATGTAAACAACAGCAATGATTGATATGACCAAATTCGACAAAAAATAGTTTAAATTGTATGATAATTATTTAAATTTTCTTCTAACGACCTGAAATAATTTGAATCTTTAATGGAATGTGGGATTTTACAGAGCCAAGATACTAAAATGATCTTTTGATAAATTCAGTGATTGGTGTTTGGTATTTAAAACGGACAGGTTGTGTCATACAGAGTTTGTATAGATGGAGTTCGAAAAGTAATCTGGAGCAAGTCCGTTTAAAGTTTCGAACATTATACAGGCAAAATTGACAATGTACTCTTTCAGCGACAGATTGCCTCATTTTACGAAGTCAACCCGTCGTCAACAAGGTATCCACTTTCAAATTAAGCTCATGGTGTTCTAACGTTTTCATATTGCAATGAGCAATACAGCTTACAAAACCACTAATAAATGTTTCGTTTCTTTCTAAGCCACATTTTGCTTAAAACTTTCATATAAAACGAAATAGAGTTTTAGAACAATTTTCAAGGATTATTCATTAACATGGCTGAAAATAACGTGGACATGAATTGAACTAACAGAAATATGATGGAATATTTGATATAATTCTGTACACCGCACAATGTACAACAATTAACCTGTTTTTTAAAATGAACTTTAAACCACCTATTCAAGAGGAAACAATGTATTTACGAATCATTCGAGTGATTAAAATAATGTATGATTTACATCTACTCAGGTGCGCAAATCTCATTGCCATTATGTATTAGCTCTACGTGTAGCGTTTCACTCAACCTTTAATAAAGGTAGGGAAATCATACCAAAACTGAGATCAATAAAATAATAAAAACTGCTAATAACGTGGCCATTAGATATATGTACAGAAAGTTGCTGGAATATTTTATATATTTACAAAATTGTACGCCGCATAGTGTACAACAAACTATTCTAAATGAACTTTAATCCACCTATTCACATGAAAACAATGTATTTACGAATCGATCAAGTGCTCAAAATGTTATGTCATATGAATTACACCTACTCGGGAGAGCAAATCGCATTTGTCATTGTGTATCAGTTTTTCGTGAAGCATTTCACTCAACCCTTTGATAATCTGAATTATAGAAAGTATTTTTTTATTTTTTAAAGATAAAAACTATGCACTTGACATATTTTGTTTCTCTTCTTCTCACAATATACTTGATGCTGCTGAATGAGAATAACCTGCTACACCTTCTTTTCACCTTCTTCCTCTTTTTCTTTTACCGCCATTTGTAATGTATCGTCTTGTTCCCTTTGTGTTTTGTCCTGTCTGTCTTAATGTGATATTCCAGGCCTACGTTTACCATAATTATGCGCACTCAATGGAACCTACGTAATACAAGTTTACTTTTAATATAGGTTTCACCACTGTTGTTATGTTACTAATAATTATTTTAAATATGAAGTATTATATTGTATATTCTGTTGGTAATGAACAATATGAAAAAATGAAATTAATGTACAGCTATAATAATGTCAATGTGTATCAATTTGTTCATCTATGTATTGTTTTACATGAATTTCTTGATGCAAAAGTGGAAAAATAAATTCAAATCAAATTCAAATCAAATCCAACCCTTAATAAAGGTAGGCAAATCATGCCAAAACTGAAATCAATAGAATGATAAAGATTGCCAGGAAAGCTGTCTTGAGAAATCCGCCAACAGTGATGCTGAAACTGTTGCTCCTACTGCTCTCCACTATCCTCGTCTTGGTAGCGAAGATGACGTTTTCGACCCCTCTCGAGATCTGTTCTCGAGCCCCTTCCCAGGGATGCGGACCGTTCAGACGATAAGTTGCCGGGTACCCAGGGCCGAAGAAGATGCGTAGCGCCAGCAGCGGTTCTGTCAGGAGAAGGTGTTTGAAGTTCGGTCGCGCGCCGATGAACTCTGAGATGGTTTCTTGGTACGGAATTGGGAGTGACTGGGGACAAATAGAAAACAGAAAAGAAAACATAAGTCCGTGGTGTTTCACATATGTGTCTGTTACTGCTCAATTGGTATTAAATCTTTAGCTGATTTGTGTAAACTTCACTTCTGCCGCGTAATTCACATCGAATCAATACTGCCTAGGACATAGGACAAATGACCGCACAATACAATTACACGGGCGTCGAGTCGGGGGGGGGGGGGGGTCAGGGCGGCAGTCGCCACCCCAATGAAAATATTGGCTAAATATGTTGCAAAAGCAATGCAAAACACTACAAAGCCATTGAACTTAACATGAAAATACTATCAAACATACGCAATTTTCGAATTTTCCCTGCGCTCCGCGCAAGAAATGTTAAATTGCAGTTTTTGTGCGCCGAGCGCGCCGAAATGTTTGACATTTTTAATCGTTTTGCCCCCGCCTCCCTCCACAAAAATAGATCGACGTCTTTCTCTGAGAGCATGGCCTGCATCGATTGTTTACAATTGTTACATTTTGTTGAGAAGAGTATCTTCACATGTACATTCCTGAAGATGCATCTCATGCGTGCATGATATATTGCATACCGTTCACTTCAAGGTATCCATTTTTTTCACTAAAAGTCTTCTAACTCAAGCTTTGTATAAATTAACTTCGTTCTGTAAATGCACAAATCGCAATTATAAACTGGCTTATTAACCAGACAACTTCCTGACAACTACCCAAAGGGCACTACCCCAGACAATTGCCCGGGTTAAGTGTTCGGGGGGGGGGGGGGGTTA